>QANX01005153.1:1747-18077 GCA_003254975.1 Ochetophila trinervis | reverse complement strand
ATTTTTATTATTTTCTTTTTACTTAAAAAAACCAAAATTCATGCCGTTCTTTTCTGTCCGAATATTCGTAAAACCCACAGTTTTCAGTGTTTTTGGGTATCCCTGCAATATTATACAACTCTTTCTTTATCTTTCTTCGTTTGAGTCAGTTACTTGCTGGAAGATAGACATTTAAGCAAACTTCGCTCTCTTTTCTCTTCAGGATCCAATTTCTGATCTGGGTTTGTTTCGTTACGCCTTTCTGATTATTGTTTACTTTTCTAAAAGAGATTAGTAAAACCATGCTCTTCGTGTGCTCTATCAGTTTCTTCAATGGTTTGTTTGTTTGGGTTTGTTTACTTTTTTTTTTTTCCCCTCTTTGGGTATTCAATTATATTATCTGTGTGTTGAGGTTTAATTATATTTATGATAAATGTTTGCTATATTAGTTTATTAGAGAAATTGAAGTTATGAAAGAAAAACAAATGGAGGAAACCCCACATGTTGTTCTCTTTGGTTAAGACGGCAAAAATTTTATATTAGCAATTTTTACATATAATTATATATATATATATATATATATATTTGTTTGTTGTTTTTGGTTCTTTGATATTGCAAGCTATGTCTAGGTTGTATCATGATGAACACTTTGTCCTGCTGCGGACTTTTTTATAACATTTTGACGGTGTCCTTGAGGGCTGATATTACCAGTTTTATTTAGCCTGTAACTTGTTTAAGAATCCTTTTTAATTATTACTATTATTATTATTTTTGTTCGGTTTTGAATTTGGGTTTTTACAGCTTAGCTATCCATAATGATGACATGTGAAAACATATGTTGAATTTTCATTGTTGGTAGAATTTAAATTCTGTAGTGATTTTCTTGAAGGAATATAAAATTGAACTATAAAAGAAGTTGTCTTGTGTGATTGTATTCTAGCCATCATGAAAAGTTCTTTCAATTTCCACTTTTGAAATTCTATATAATTGTTGTTTGCGTTGTTCCATCTTGCTGTCTTTATGTTTCCTTCCTCTCTTCTTCTCCTTGCCATATTGTTTTTCTATTGACTGTAAGTCTCTCTCTGTCTGTGCCTGCGAGGCGAACAAACTTCGACTTGGTAGACTGTTCGTGTTATAAAATTTTGTTACTAAATGTTTCTACTTCAATGAACTTTGTGCTTTCTTTTTGTCCAGCCTACTTGAGATGGTGTTCATGATTCAATTCTATTTTTTTGCTGTTTTGCTTGAAAATTTGATTTGTTAATATGTTTTTCTTCTATCTCTGTTCCTTGCAAAACATGAGTAATTAATTAAGTCACTTGTTACTGTTCAGCCTTATTTATTTCTTTTTCTTATATATAAATAAAAACCTTGATTTCCAGTAATTGCAACACGTTTACCTCTATTTTCTGAAGGTCACACGGTGAAGAGAATATGGGTAATTTACTATGTTGTATACAAGTTGACCAATCCACAGTAGCCATAAAGGAGACATTTGGCAAGTTTGAGGCAATACTTGAGCCAGGATGCCATTGCCTGCCTTGGTGTTTTGGAAGTCAGCTAGCTGGCCATCTCTCCCTTCGGTTGCAGCAGTTGGATGTCCGATGTGAGACCAAGACAAAGGTTTGTGAATTTCTTTGAACGATTAAACCTTTTTGGCCAAATGATTTCTTTTAGTTTTGTATCAAACATCTATATCTGTCATCTTCATTTGCATGTTGTCTTTTAATTTTTTTTTTCCCTCATCTAACTTTTATTACTGTTCTAGTGGAGCAAGACATTGTATCTATTGTTCTCGTTATATTGGAATGCATTACAGTTGTTCATTACTTTTGCATTTCAGAGCAACAATAGCTAAGGCCAATTTAAGAAGTGGAAAGGGCAATATTTTGTTGAATTATTTGTTAGTTATTGCATTATTTCCATGAAGTTGCTTCTTAAGTGATTGATCTCCATATGTTTTTTAGGATAACGTATTTGTCAATGTTGTTGCATCCATTCAATATCGTGCCCTGGCAGACAAAGCTAGTGATGCTTTCTACAAGCTTACCAACACGAGAACCCAAATCCAAGCCTATGTTTTTGACGGTATAACTCAAATGTCCTACTTAATTTTATTGTGATAAGCACATGATTAATGTATTTCAGTTAATTAGCTATTTCAATAATTTTATTATTAGCTAATTCAGATTGCCTTTCCAATTAAATCAGTGATCAGAGCTAGTGTTCCAAAGCTCAACCTGGATGATACTTTTGAGCAGAAGAATGAAATTGCCAAAGCTGTGGAAGATGAACTCGAGAAGGTAACTATCTGATAGATTTAAAGTTATATTCTAAGACCATGAATCCTTAGTATAACTGTACAACTGATTGTGAGAATGCTATTCTCCATAATGCTGACAGGCTATGTCTGCATATGGGTACGAGATAGTGCAGACACTTATTGTTGACATAGAACCAGATGAGCATGTGAAACGGGCAATGAATGAAATTAATGCTGGTATGGTTCATCAACTGATATGATTTTATTTTATTCCTTTCATGTTTCAGATGATTTTAAATATTACATTGAGATGCTGCATCTTATATTGTTTGATGATGATGTAGTTTTACCTAAAAAATCATCACAAATATGTTTGTCCTTTGAAATATAAGTGTTCTTCATATTTTCTTGCCATATGGATATGGAGTAAAACTATGCACTCTTCTTTCTGACTTTACTTTATCTTTACTTTCCCTAATACTTCTATATGTTCTCAGCTGCAAGACTGAGGATGGCCGCTAATGAGAAGGCAGAAGCTGAAAAGATTTTGCAAATTAAGCGAGCTGAGGGTGAGGCTGAATCTAAGTATCTCTCCGGGCTAGGTATTGCTCGTCAGCGCCAAGCAATTGTGGATGGTTTGAGAGACAGTGTTCTCGGCTTCTCTGTTAATGTTCCAGGGACCACTGCAAAGGATGTCATGGACATGGTCCTTGTCACTCAGTATTTTGACACCATGAAGGAAATTGGGGCTGCTTCTAAATCCTCTACTGTGTTTATTCCCCATGGACCTGGTGCAGTCCGTGATGTAGCAACACAAATTCGTGATGGTCTTCTCCAGGCTTCTCATCACTAGTCGTGGTGCTTTAACTAGATTCTCAACATTCATGTTGATGTCTATATGCAAGTTGTCCTTTCTCTTCCTCACTCTCTCTTTGGGTTGTTACAATGCTAAGTATCGTTGTTTTGCGGTTAGTTAACTTGTTCCTGCAACAGCTGCTGTTGATTTGGGCATTGTAGATTTGTGGTCAACTTTCATTGATATGAGAGCTGATACATGATAACTTTAATCTTGCGATGCCTAACTCTAAATGTGAGTATACAACTTATAACTGCTTTTCAGTGTGATATAGATAAGTTTTATAATATATATATATATATATATATATTCTTTTTCTTGTCATTTCTTATTCAATGCCATTCATTGTATGGTATGTTTCTTGGAATCTGAGTGTTTTAACACAAACTACCAAGCAGAGCCTTTTCCCTGTTTGTTATATGCTTACACAGTAAGTCGCCGCAGCCTAGTGTATTTACAGTCATATCAATTGGCAGTATGCTTGTTGCAGCCTGTGGATTTTTCTATTTTCTTTTGTTTTTGTTCATAATTTTTATAAAACTATGGTTCATGTGTGTATTTATGTGTTGAAAAAAAAAACCATTATTAGCCATAATTGACCAACACTATAAACCATATCTGGTTTAGATGGAAAACCAGATGATTACAATGTTGAAAATTGTATACTTATTATTATTATTTTTTTAAATTTCTTTTATTACAACCAACATTATAAAAATAGTACAAAAACTAGTATCGCTTACTTATAACTATAATCTATAATATATGCCCCCAGAAAATGATGATGCGAACGAGTAAAGGAAGATTATTCTAGCCTGCAACAACACCAGAAAATTTTACTTTGGCAGGTCTTTATCTCCAAATGATGTTCTTTTCCATTGTTCAAATGTCGAACCGATCTTGATAACTTCTTAGTTATTTAGATTCTTAAAGCCACAGACACTCCAAGCTTAGGAATCATTCCTGTGCTTAGAAAATCGACTTCTCCACCTATAGTCAGAAATAACTTCTCCCACAACCCTTGCTGAACCAGAGCACTAACCTTCCCTTGTGTGCTTATTCGACCCTTAACCATCATAAATGGAAAGAATGCATGCTGTGCACCGATTGTGAGGGCGGTTTCGTTGATTGAAAACCTGTGTTTCAACTCGGCTGCAATGGCTGTGTTGGTCAGGGGACTCACTGTGTAATGGCAGGAAGCTTTCATTATGTCAAGCCTATCCCTGCATAATTAGGTAACAACCACTTCAGTGTATAAATTTGAGAGGCCAGGAAAAAAAAAAATCCCTATCAATATATTTATAATTGAGTACGCAAAGTAACATTGAAGTCCTTGTTTGGCTATGACATATAACTGCTATTTGGTTTTGAAAAACAATATTCATTCTCTAGATCCTCATAGGATATGCTCACAAGTTTAATGAAGCTACAAGGAAGGCATTATTGAAGCTCAAACCAGCATTGAGTTCGTAAAATGCCCTTGTTGCTACATCGAATCCAATGTTGGTCCCCACAGAGAACAGAGTTGTTCCTACCGCACCGGAGAAGTTCAGTACAGGATCAAATCGTCCAAAGGAGTTTGTTTTCAATCCAATGCCTCCAGTAATTCCAGCAAAATCACGCATGTATTGTAGTTCCACCTGTTATAATGACTGGTTCTGATTTTAAAGTTTGAAACCTAAAGAAAAAGCAAATAAACTTGACATGATCTGAACTATAATGAGGTATAGAATGTTTGTTAATCAAAGAAATTTTGACCTTGGCAGCACTGGGAATTCCACAGCTAATAAGGGTGTTGAGTCCAGGCACAACAGCTTCAACTGAAATAGAAAACCAAAAAGATCATTCTATACTAAGTGATCCAAGTCCAAAACCATGAGCAAACATAATTTACTTTTACCATTAAACCTGGAAAAGAAAAAACTACCTTTTAAACTAGGAAAGAAAACCAAAAAAGAAGAAGAGAAGGAAATGCATGTTTCACCTACTGTTTATCAATCATCAAAGATTAAAATTAAGAACTTGGTGAAAGATTTGGTAAAGAGCACTCAGAAAGAATGGAAAGCTTTCTACTACATATAACTACAAAATTTTGTAAAAAAAAATTATCTTGTTGTACTAAAATCTCTTGCTGAGAGCTGAAGTAAACGGTTTTCTAATGAGTTAACCAAATTGTGGAAGTTGGAACCATATGATACAGAAGGAATAAATATAACACTCATTGTCATCTTCTTGATAAATCTCTAATGTTAATTATAAGTATCAATATTCTCAGACTGCATTACTGTAAAACCAGCATTTGAAAATTCATACCATGATCCACACAAAAGCATAAAAATTCCATATACCAATTTATACAAAACATTAAAAAATTGAAAGTTAAACATGAACAAAAAGCATAATAGAACTACATCAGGAACAGATTAAGTGGGGGATTATTACTTGCACAAGAAAGATCAAACATCCAGTCCAGACATTTGTAGTTAAAATGAACAGGCAGCTTCTGAGCATAATCCTTATAGAGAACATCTAATCAGAAGTAAAAAATAAAAAATGTGTGAGTAGGTGTAGAAGAAATGCAAAGTTCTAATAATTAATCAAGCATTGCAAGATGAAAAAAAATCAATGAGGGTTGGAGAGCAGCAAACAATGGTTTTAACCATATAACCTCTGGCTTTCTTTCCGATATCAAAGTATAAACCGGGGCAATTGCTACTCATTTGTTGATAAAAAACAACGAAAGATCAAAACTATAATCTAAGTTTTATTTTTAGTAGTCATGGTTGGTATCTGTTAGCATGAAAATTTATTGAGAATTGGAAGAAAAATCCAAAGAGGAAATTTCCTATTGTGTAGTGACAAGAACAGGAGTTTTTCCTGTATAAAAATGAAATTTCCAAACGCTGTTTTTGAGTTTCAATTTGATGATTATGAATGCCAGATATGAGTTTTTAGCCACTTTTTNTGATGATTATGAATGCCAGATATGAGTTTTCCCATCAGGGGTTTTTTAGCCACTTTTTAAAAATAATTTCAAAGATGGGGCCAGAAAATGATTAAGTAAAATCAGAGAAATAGGCATAACATACAGGGATTATACCATCATATTTAGAGCTAAGCTACAGAAAGATCAGAGATCAGACATTACTCAGTAACCAGATTGAGTGCTGCAGATTAATCTAATCAGACTTTTATGCAGATTTTTGGTTGACTAATTTGGCACACCTTTTGTTCAACAAAAATGCCAAAGAGAAATTGTAGTGGTGCTCAGGATATTAGCATATTCCAACTGGGTAATTAAACAGTGTTGCTTGAGTTTGAAGAAAATTGTACAGATTGGGTTTTTGATCAATTTGTAAATTAACATATGAAAGTTGTACAACGGAATTTTTTTATTTTTTTTTACCGATTATATAAGAAAACAGTCTTTCCGAAAATCAGTTTTTAAAAATTAGCTCTTTAATTTCACAATTCAAAAAGGATACAGAAGAGAAATTTGAGATTTTATCCAATATGTACTGCAATATATAATGGTACAATTATAATGCAAAGCATGGGGTTGAAATTTCTTGGTATATACAATTTTTGAAAATTCATTAATTTAAAATGGCATTCCCTGGAGATGATGTTTACAGCTCAACTACTACTGGGGTCTTAGTTCCAATCGGATCGAATCCAAAATCTAGAAACTAACACTAATTCTCATTGCTATCTTGGCTGTTAAACAAATAAAATAATAAAAGCTGAGAAAGACACTTTTGAGAGTACCATGAAGTGCAATGCAACATGAATTCCTTTGTTTTGTGTCCCTTGCTTGCTTATTATGAGTCTGACGTTGTGTATACGACATTATTATATTATATTTTATTTCCCAAATTAAAAAAAAAAAAAAAGGGAAAGAAATTCATTTTCCTTTGTCGTTTGCACCTGGAAAAAGACCAACTTCGCTTCTATTTATTTATTTATTTATTTTGTAAAATTAAATTAACATCCTCTACGATTTACAAAATTTTGCATAAATTCATATGTATTTTTTAAATGCATAATTTACTTATATTATAATATCAATTTTTATTTTATTACAATATTACAATTTGGGAAGGAGCAATTTTCATCAAAAAGGTTTCGAACATAGTTAGTAAAATATAAAACGGTAAAAACACTTATATATATATATACACGTGTATAAGTCGTTTGTTTTAATATAAAAATGCTTTAAAAGTTCGGTTAGAGAGACAAAACAATAAATTTAGAAAACTCGATACTTTGCGTATATAATATTTTATATAATAATAAAATACGGTACTAAAGACTATGCTATTAAATATTTATTAAATTTTTTTTCTTATATACATAATAAAAAATTATTATCATTAACAAAATGGTAATAATTTAATTTATTAAAAAATTAACAAGGTGAGCAATAAAAAATTATTTAATGCAGTAGTTTAATAATATAATAATTTTACTAATTATTTATTATTTTTATACTTTTTAATATTTTTATTTTAGGCGGTATGTTTTATTTGAAAATCGTGCATTATTGCCGTTTAATACTTTTAACCTCAAAAAATATATATTTTTACTGTATAATTAAATTTAATACCTGATAGAGATATTTTTTTTTTCAAAAGGTCATATGTACGTGTATTATTTGCTTATTTATACCAATTTTTCTAACTAGGATTTTGAATTATGAATTTAAAAATGCATTTTAAGTGGTTACCAAACCTACCAATCCAATGTCACTCCCTCTTACACACAATTTTATAAAATTTTCACCATGTAAATTGAGGATATAAAATATAACAATATCATTTATAGTTTAATTAATTACAATTACATGAAAACATGACAATTAAAATGTAAAAGAAGGAAAAAAAAAAGAATTTCTTTTTAATCTCCACGTTGTTCGGTATGATGATAGGAAGTAAAGAAAATATGTTATATTTTCCTTTGTTTGATATAGCATGGAAAATTAACAAAAAAAAAATTAATTTTTTATGTATAAATTATTATTTTATCATTACAAATAATCATCATATTATTTTGACTTAAGTAGTTTTTTTTCTTTTCTTTTTTCTTTTTGTTTTTGAAAAAGAGACTTAAGTAGGTTAAATGTATATAAACTTCACTAATTAATCGTTCTTTCCTTCCAACAAATCCAATTTCTCCACCTTTGAGGGATAAATTTTAGTGGATTTTATTATAAATGTCTACTCACTGCTCCTTCCTCTCATCCTTTCCTTGCAAAATAAGGAATAAACTTGCCTCCTTCTCATCCACCTTTTTTTTTTTTTTTTTTTTTTTNTTTTTTTTTTTTTTTTTTTTAACTTTTCCCAAAGAGGAAGCACATAATTATTAAATTATATAAGCCAGAGCTTTTCCTTTGATGGTTCTTTTATATCTGCAAGCAATGTAACTATGTAAGCATATACAAAACTAGGATCAATTACTTTTTAGTTGAGTTGGCAATGATACTATGATGTGTAGATAAAGATTACTTTTTCTCCTTTCCCTTCCTTCATCACTACTGGACTAGGTTTCAATCCCTGAATTGTTTATCATAAGCCAAAAAGCCTTTGAACAACTTTTTCATCAGCTAATTCTAACATGGCTTTTTACAAATGTAATCCTTTATGTTTAAGGATGAAGATGCCTAAAAAGATGAAAATACTATTGTAAAACTAATTGTAAATGGATGAAAAATCAAAAAGATAAAATAGTGTGAATTTTATAAAAAATACGAGACTAAACTGCTAAGAAAAAAAATTCAGACTAAGTCTGTAAAAAATCCAAATATAAAGATCTGCAGATGCAAAAAAAGCCTTCTAATATTAATGCCTCGTAGTAAAATTTTGAAAGAAACAGTTTCTATAAAATGAATTGAAAATATATAAACCAATGCTACATTTGCAAATTACCCAAAAAAAAAAAATTATGCTACATTTGCAAGGCTTTTTCATGCCATTTACTGCAAAAATAAAAAATTAACCAGTATTATTTTTACATTCCCAACAAAGTCTCTAATTCAGCTTCATGATTTCGCACTTCATATTTACCAAAAACACAACAAAAAAATAAAAAATTGTGAGTTTTCCAGCTGATCAGATACACAGTCAGGCCCAGTTTCCTTAAGCAGTTGGATTCTGAGCACCTTGCTCAGCTTCATGAATGAGTTTTAAAATTTCTTCTTTCTTTGCCACTAAATCTTGTATTTTGATCTCAATCTTCTCAAGCTTTTGCCTTAGCTTTGCTGGATCTTTCTTATCTTCAGGATTCTTTTTCTTCTTCTCCTTTCCACCTTCTTTGTCTTCCTTATCTTTACCTTCTTTGTCCTTCTTATCTTTCTTCTTTTCCTGATCTCCTCCCTTCTCTTCCTTGTCATCACCCTTCTCTTTCTTTTCTTTCTTCTCCTTCTTTTCAACTTCACTTTTGTCTTCATGTTTCTCTTCTGTCCCTCCCATTTCTTTTTTCTTTTTTTATCTAAACCACTGAAAAAACAAATCTTGGGTTATTGACTTTGAATTAATCAGTCAGCAAATTGATGAAATTTAAAGACATATAAAAAATGGTTCATTACTATACTTTTCCTTATCATGTTTCTCATTGAAATATACATGCCCTATTGATAGAAAATCTCTAACCATTTTATGCTATAAATACAGAGCAAAGCGATTACAAAAGCAAAATACCCATCACAGCCAAGAAACAAACAGGGTAACATAAATATATCTCTCTTTTTTTTCGAAAATGTATGCACCATTAGAAGAAAATATAAACATAATTACTGTCAAATAAAAAAAAATGATAGAAAATAAAAATTGCAGACCTGGAATCCGAGTCTCTTGGTGGCTCTTAGTTTTATCAATGTTTGAAACATTTAGGCACAGAACTGTCAGATTTATATGCTTGTGACCCCTGAACCTCTACCAAATCAAAATGAGTCATTATTAACCAAAAAAAAAAAGAAAAATCAAAATTAGTCACTGGCCTAGACTGATGGTCAGGAAGCAGTTTTCCAAAGCGATAAATATGAATGCCCACATATTATTTTTGCTATTATTTTTTACCACTTGTTAAAATGGTTCTCTTTCNCATGTTTCTCATTGAAATATACATGCCCTATTGATAGAAAATCTCTAACCATTTTATGCTATAAATACAGAGCAAAGCGATTACAAAAGCAAAATACCCATTACAGCCAAGAAACAAACAGGGTAACATAAATATATCTCTCTTTTTTTCCGAAAATGTATGCACCATTAGAAGAAAATATAAACATAATTACTGTCAAATAAAAAAAATGACAGAAAATAAAAATAAATATTGCAGACCTGGAATCCGAGTCTCTTTGGTGGCTCTTAGTTTTATCAATGTTTGAAACATTTAGGCACAGAACTGTCAGATTTATATGCTTGTGACCCCTGAACCTCTACCAATCAAAATGAGTCATTATTTACCAAAAAAAATAAAAAATAAAAATTAGTCACTGGCCTAGACTGATGGTCAGGAAGCAGTTTTCCAAAGCGATAAATATGAATACCCACATATTATTTTTGCTATTATTTTTTACCACTTGTTAAAATGGTTCTCATTCAATTGCTATTCTGAACCACAGGCTACTTTGCAAGGACAAAATTTATTCTGCAATGTTAATAATTTCTCCACAGCTTTTTGCCATACATCAATTTCAAACTGTAAAAAAAGAAAGGGAAAATCTGATTTGACATTATCATCCTTCCAATTGGGTCGGACTCTGTTTTTTTCTTTTTTTTTTGGGTTTTGCTAGAATAAAATTGGTTGTTATTCTTTGCAAAGGTGCATAGTTTCATGTATGGACACAATACTTTTTATCCGCGTGAAGAATTATATATAATTTTTTATTATACTGTGATGACTATAAGCCACTATCTATTTGCTCTCTAGAGATCAGCGAGATTATAGGCTCTGTTTTTCAGAGGAACCGAATTTCAACAACTCCAATCATAATCGTGCGACAGCAATAATTTTAAAAATAAATTCCCAAATCTCAAAATTTTCTGAAAGCTGCCAATCATATATACGTATGCTATAATTTTGCTCGAGGACCTTAATGTGAACTAAAATCCTTGATTTAAGAATTGTCAAAAGTACAATCAACACCTAAAACAAAAGAGGTTAAAATGCCTCATTTTCTGAAAACCAAGAATGGTCCAGATAGACAAGGAGCAAAATTTTCTAGCAAAAACTTATTTACCCAATAAAGAGTGATACAAGAAAGAAATATGTATGCGATTTCAGATATTAGAAAAAGCAATACAAAATGTTCATACTTTCCCCAACATCATTGCAGTAAACTCTCAAATCTCCACTTTTCTTTTTCTTTTTTCTTAATCTCAAAACATTCACCTTTCTAACCCCACTAAACTGTCACTCTGCCTCCTTTCTCTCTCTTATTTCAAGTTTTGAATAGTTAGTCAATCAATTCAAATACCATCCCCACCCAAAAAAAAAAATTAATAAATAAAATATCATCACCAAATTATCTCTCCCTCTTTAATCCCTCCCCTTTTTTCTCACTTCTCCAAAATGTTATTATTAAAAGACAACTTTCTCAGCTCCACAATTTTGCATATATAAAAAAATAAAATAAAATAAATTCTGATAATCATCTACCTTATAACTAACTTTCTACATCAACCGGTCCGACAAGCTCGGTAGCCGCCTGAAAAAGTTCAAACTCGCCGGCGGCATCGGGTCGCGGAACATGGGGTGGCGTAAATAGTAAAAACCAAGTGCCACAGCCACCATTTTTGGTGGCACCGCATAGAGTACCACAGTGATAGCCAGGCACACCCCAATGAACAATTTTGAAGCCCTCGGGTCCCTCCAGCTCACCAACGCTTGCACTCTCTCTCCTTGCGTTGCAAAATCACCCAGCACTGTTTGGACACGGGCTGCCAACATCCTCAACCGGTCATATCTCATTCTCATTATTTCCGGCGGTTTCGAACTTGGGATTGTATCGAATTCCTCATCCAGCTCATCCGGGTCAACCGCTTCTGCATGGGACAGTTTGATATCCATACCCGCTGGTATCTTAGGCCGGAATCGATAATACCAAACTCCAATCAAGAACACGTATAGAAACCCAGTTGGGACAATCAAATCAGGGTACCAAACAAGCACCAAATATAAGATATGGACGAGTACCGTGGTTACCGGGTTTCTCCATCTCCGGATATCATCCAGCCATTTTGCCAACCCGACCGCCCAAGCGAGAACCGCCACGATCCGAAACCAATTCGCTTTGCTCTTCCTCATGCTCCACGTGTGAGAATCCGCATCCAACATGTACCGGACCACTTCCGGACCCAATGGCGGTTCGGACCGAGCGAGCCACATCGCAACCAGTCTCGTCGCTGCTCCGCGCAACGCTTCCTGCTGAGACACGCCGAGAGGTCGGAGATAGTGCATTCGCGGCAGCAATGGCTGCCCGTAAGCGACGCAAGTGTCCGGCAACAACGACGGGCAGACGAATCGGACCGCCAATTCAATCTCGCCCATTTTCTTCAACCCGGTTCGCGACAGTACCAGTAGCGGATACGAATTCGTATACACCTTGTTGCTCTCCAATGTGGATACCCGGATCCGTACTTTCCCGATTCGGAAGTCCGACTTTTCCCCCGACGGGTCAGCAAACATCCGCCAGTTGTCAAACGCGCCGATCGTGAGGACCGTACAGGGATCGAAGACCTGCCACGTGTACTGCTCGTTCCAGCGTGGATCGAAGCTGTCTGTGATTGTTCTTGTGCGGACCCATTTTTTCCCGTACTTCGCGACACAGTAGGCGTCCGTGGACCCTTTAATTCCACCCTTGGATTTCATCGGGAGCAATCCACGAGCTCCGAGTATGCCAAGCTCCAGAATTCCAATAGCCGGCTTCCAAAGCTGCTTAGCCGTTGGCCGAAAGTCGCTGCACACGTGCGCCGCTTCGTCGAGCACGTGATAACCGCCTTCCAGACAAAGCCTGAGATGGATTCTGCCACAGTAGGACCCACCTCCTCCTCCTCCACTGCCTTCCAGCGCTAACCATTTGGATGCCACGTAGCGCTCATCGTGCCGTTGATCGATCGAGCTCACGGGAACAATGATGTGGCCGAGAAGCACTGCCTCTTTATTCGTACGGTCCTCTACGAGGAGGACCAACGAGTCTTCGAGTGGCTCCCCGGCGACGAATAGGAGGTCCTCGTTCCAGTGAAACGACGCGCTGTGGTTGTTCATGGACCCTCGTCTAGTTCTCGCCGATTGAAACCCTAGCTGCGCTTTGACGCGGATCTCTGGCGCCGTCAATGGAGGAAGATTGGGAGCGATGTGAAGGTCTTGAGCCTCCATGACCGTCACTCTCAGGTACCACAGTTTCGGAGACTGATAAACCTTAGAGCGCGTGTGCGCCACGTACGGCGCGTCGGAACACCATGCTTCTGGGAACGAATCGTCTGCTTGGGTTCCTATCCAAACGGAGAGCTGAATGTCGCCGGAGACTCTTCCCGAATTCTGATCTCCCGCGCCGCCTTCTAATCGGTACCATTGCGGAGCCAAGGGACTGTCTGGAGGATCGCGTACGGGCACGTCGGAGAGATCGAAACACACGCCGCCGAGGAACTGCTCCGATTGTAAATCCCATACGGAGATCTCTAAGGTCGCGGAGGCTGAATCGAGCCGGTTGTGACCGAGCGCGAAGACTTGGTGCCACTCCGGCGAATCGGTCGGTTCTCCGGGCCGGTGGAGAGCCGGGTTCGATTTCATGAAGTGGTTGGAGGTACGGACCTTGACGTACGGACTCTCATTTTGCGCGAGCCCTCGAGCCTTAACGACCCTGATGAAAAGGTACTGCATGGGCTCCACGAGACCGTACGGATGAGTCCTCTCCGCCGTCTGATTATGATCGCCTCCAAATTTCCCGGTGATGATCCGAGGAGAGTAATTGTCTCCTCCATTTGGCCTCTTCAAAACCCTGATTCTGTCCCCCCCAGGTACTCTCCGAGTCTCCATCTTCCTCACCTCCGGCGGAAACTGCATCCCCTGCGGCGGACCCATCATCTCCGGCGCCGGTTGCTCTGCGTGGTAGTGCACCACCGGCGGCGGCGACTCTTCAATCACCACCACCGGAGGTAAGTGGGTAGCATCATCGGGACCCCCCGGAGATTCCGCCATCGGAGCAGGAACTACAAACTCGCTACCTTCCTCGACGACCACAACCGCTGGAGAGTTCGGCTTCTCCGGTGGAATATCTTCCGGCGGAGGCTGTGGAGCTAATTCCTCAGCCACGAATTCGTCGAAGTAATAAATCCTCAACCCAATCTCGCCTCTAATCCAGCTGAAAACACTCCTCTTCTCCAATGGAAAATACACCAAACCTTCTTCCCCGCGTTTGGAGAACTGGCTTCCATAAAGCTTGAGCCTCCCTAAGAAATGGTTCTTCCTCGCACCGCCATTGGAGTTTCCATACCTCTTGTCGTTGAAAACCTCGATCTCGAGCTCCTCGTAATCCATGTTTTCAGGATCGGAAACGACGAACTCAAAAGCTTCGTTCCATACAGGGTTGAGGTCTCTGTATTTTGTGGAGGTTCGTTTTCGTTGGCCATCAAAATCCACCACAACATATGGGCTTGAGCTTCCCTGGCCATCCTTGGGAAGAAGATTCCGAGCATCGACAACTTCGACGACGAGCTTCCGGACACTACTCGGCGGTTGGGGTTGTGGTGGGGATGACTGTGGCTGAGGCTGAGGCTGAGACTGATACTGAGACGGCGTCGTATTCATGGTCTGAACATTTTCTTCCTTTTTTTCTCTCTTGTCAGTTTTGCCTGGTTGAGGGTTTGAAAAATACAGTATTGGGCTTGTTACTGCCCGTTGATCGCGGAGAGTAGAAGAGACACGAGAGAGAGTGAGAGAGAGAGTTTTGGGGGTTTTGCTTTTTGAGGAGGTTATTGTTTGCTTTTTTGAATTTTTTGGATTGCAGTTGCAGGGCTAGCTATTTTTGTTTTTCTTGTTTTTCAAAGCATTAGATTTTTGATTTGATTGTTTTTGTTTTTGATTTCTGTATATTTTTCAAAGCAGAAAGTGTTTTTGTGGTTTTTTTTTTTTTTTTTTTCAAATTTTAATTTTGTTGAGGGGATTTTGGAATAAAAATGTGGGTTGCTGAGGTAGTGGGGAGAGATTAGATTCCATACTCCCTCGCGAAGGTTTTAATCCACTTTTTTTGTTTTCCCTCCTCCTTTATGGGTTCGTTAACCACCTCATCTGTCTTCGCTTTATGAAATATATAATAATTGTTTATTATTATTTGATCAATTTGATATTTCTGATCATGCATACTGATTTGGTTCCTAATCATCAGATGAGTCGGCTACAAAGGAAATGAAAAAGCCAAGTAGCCAATTCCCTTTCTCTTGTAGTTATGTTTTTTATAAACTTATATGATGCTTACTATTTTTAAGGTAAAGTATACAAAAATTAACTTTGAAATCAGTAGATTAAGTGAGGTACAAGGAAATGAGAAAGCCAATTAACTTGGTGCTTTATGCACAGTAAACTGCTTAATCAAATTAAGTTCATTTTTGAATGTCATTTTAGATCATGAAATTAATATGATGAGTTTCATGTTCATGGCTCTTAATTAGTAATTGGATTTTTGTTTTTGGAGGAAATTGTAAATTTATATGAAGTGTTAGTTTTCGAGTTTGGGTTTTACAACTTTTTTTTTTTTTTAATTCTCAATGTTATGTAAAGCTATAGTATTGGTCTACATTTTTTTATATCATATAAAATCTCTTCTATTTGCTTATTAAAATATTTATTTATTAGGTAGGAAAATTTGAATTTGAAATTGTTGTATGAGGAAACAGTGATTTTGTGTGTATGCATATTAACATTTTAATATAATTACGTCAAGAACTAGTTAATAATAAAACAAAATAAATGTTGACATCATGAAATTGTCCATTATACAACTTACAAACTACTCCAATATGTTATTACCAAAAAAAAGAACAACTCCAATATGCCTTCTACGATCTTGTAATATACAGGAACCGAATTAATAAAAAATAAATTAGTAACAGTGAAGAAATTAAGCAATATCGTGTATTGGTAAAGAAGCAATATCATATATGGGGTATAGTAATTTGATTAGTGTGTAGGGTGTATGAATATATATGGGTAGTTTTTTTTTTTTTTTTTTTTTT
>QANX01005152.1:0-14228 GCA_003254975.1 Ochetophila trinervis | reverse complement strand
GGGCGGCGGCGGTAGAAGCGCACTTGTTTTCCAAATTTTTAACTATTCAATCTTTGTGTACTTATGCTCTCTGGCTCAGCTATTTTCGATTTCTCTAACGTATGTTGCCCTACAAACCAATTCAAACGCGATTAAAAAAAAAAAAAAGTTAGAGAAAAAAAATATCTGAACTGGTTTGGATGAAAAAAAAAATAAATAAAGAAAGAAATCGTTGTAGAGTTACAACAGCTCTTTCAAAAGTTCAGCACAAATCGTTGACTTTGATTTCTGCCAAGCTTGTTTGCCCGCTTCAACTGGATTGCTGTCCAATTTGCTGTGCCAGTGTCACAGCTGTATTTGCTACAATCCAAAGCCAACTACAACCAAATTGGTAAAGTAGGCTATAAAGATTTAACTGACTATGTAACATTATAAATAGGAAGTTTAGGTTCTTGTTCTCGGATCACAAATTCAGAAAGAGATTTGTGAGAGATTGAATCCAGAGAGATTCAGAGAACTTCAAGAGAAAGCTCCATAGGTGTGAGAGTTTTTGAGAGTTTTCAATTTCATGTGTAAATTCTATTAAAATAGTAATATATTAATTTTTCTCTCAATTACTTCTTATTAGGAATTAAAAGATCCCAACAAGTGGTATTAGAGCTTTTATTGAGGCTGAAAGGGTGATGTTGGGCCTGTAAATTGAAAAACATACCACAAACTGACTATGTTATTAATTTGATTCACCATCAAAACGAGCTCAAACTAGAAAAGTGAAGGTACTAGTTTGAAGAGCTCGACGAGACGAAAAGAAAGAGACCAACTGGAGAAAATTTTGACTCCGTATGCACTGCCGTAGTTTCTGCCTTTTTGTTCACGCGTAATTTAGAAGTTTAAGACGACACAGTCAACTGCCACGTAGATGCCATGTCAATCTAGCATCTCTTTGCCACATACATTGCCACGTCATTGAGCATGTTGCCATCCACCTCAATGACACGTGTCTGTCACGTCAGTGACATGCCATAACTACGTGTTTGCCATGTCATCATTTTGCCACATTAGTGTTGCCACATCATCATCGCCATTGGAATTTTCAAAAATTGCGTATTAGTCCTTGAATTTTCTGAAATTATAGCTTTGCTTTAGATTTTAAGTTTCAAAAATTGCAAATAGACCCTTATAGTTTCTAAATTTACAATTTGTTTCTTAAATTTCTAGGAATCAAACTTTACCAAGAGTTAAATCCACCATTTTTTATAGTTCCATTTGTGTAATTCAACTCTACTTTTTTAGATCATGCCATTGCATAAATGGAAGAACCATCTGGAGCTATGATCAAGCTTACTGCTACAAATTATACATTGTGGAGATCTCAGATAGAAGATTTTCTCAGCTGTAGAGATTTGTATGATCCCTTGAGAGCCCAGGAGATGAATCCTAATCCCAGCAAAGAGACAGCATGGAAAAAGTTGAAAAGGAAAACAATCGGTCAGATAACATAATGGATCGATCATAATGTCTTCCATCACGTAGCGCAAGAGACAGACACTTATACCCTTTGGAAAAAATGTACCAAGCCAAGACTGCTCGGAATAAAGCTCTGCTGATGAGGCGATTGGTGAACTTGAAGCTGGAGAGTGGAACTTCTGTAGATGAGCACACCGGTGAGTTTCAAAGCTTGGTAAATCAACTCTCTGCTGTGAAGTTACATTTAGGGGATGAGGAACAATCACTCATTCTGCTTAGCTCACTACCCAAAAACTAGAAGGGACTGGTAGTCACTCTCAATAATTTGACCCCCAATGGTAAGCTCACAATGTCTATTGTTAAAGATGCATTATTTAATAAGGAGGCTAGGAGAAAGGATGCACATATTGATCATGGTGCATAAGTGCTCATTCTAGAGAATCAAGGAAGACATCAGAAAGGTAGTCAAGGCAGAGGGAGGAACCAGAGCATTGACAGATCATCTGACGGGAGAACGTCAATAAGTGTGTTTATTGTGGCCAGAAGGATCACATGAAAAAGAATTGCAAAAAATTCTTATGGGAACAGAGAGTCAATGGCAATCAGTCAAAGGAGTATGGTGTGTCCTTAATCATATTCTTTGTCGGTCCAGTGCAACATTGTATGCATTGGGATACCAGAGTTTCTCAGTCTAGTGCACTCTGATGACTATGAGAAGAAATTATTTAGAGGCAAAAGGTATTTTCTGATCTTGATTGATAAGTTTTTTCCAGAATTATGAATATATTTTTGTACATGAAGACCAAGTTAGAGTTCGTCAAGTTGTTTTGCACCATGGTAGTGTGTGAGTTTGTAGAAGATTGTGATTTCTGAGAGTTTGATGCTTATTGCAATTGACAAGGCATTAGAAAAAATAGTTCGCGCATTCCAGAGAGAATGAACAAAATAAGGTCAGAAGTATGACCAATATGACTAGGCTACCAAAGTCATTTTGGGGAAGAGATTGTTCATGCCACATTTTTTGTATATCCAAGGAGCTCAAGTATAAGTTTAGTTCAAGGGTTTTTCTCCATGCAAAAAGTGGATATGAAGAGTACGGATAATAAATAGGGATATAGTGATTCATAAAGTCAGACAATGGATGACATTGAAAAGCCTAAATTGTCTTCTTTGTTTGAGTTCTAGTGCCAGCATCAGTTGCCAGGAGGAAAAAAAATAGGTTTTTGAGTAGAGGGATATTCGATGTTGGTGTACCTTCTGGAAAGAAACTAGAGAGTTTTTTAATGGTAGATGTAAAGATATGAAGTACAGGAGCCAGAGAGTTTCAGAGATGGAAGAAGGCACTAGAAGATAAATGGGTGCTCACGTTTTGCTTAAAGATGATAGCAATGAGAAACTAAAGATGTGCAGAGACATAGCATATAGATGGCAGGTGACCATCATTTTTTAATGCTACTAGAGGGGGAGAATTGTAGAGCTCCAGTATCTCTTTCACAAGCCCAGCATAAATTGTTGACTTTGCCTCAAGTGGATTGCTGCCCAAGTTGTTGTGCCAGTATCACAGCTGTACTTGCTGCAATCCAAAGCTAACTACAACCAAGTTGGTAAAGTCGGATATATAGACTAACTATGTATCATTATAAATAGGAAGTTTAGGTTCTTGTTCTTAGATCACAATTCAGAGAGAGATTTGTGAGGGATTGAATCCAGAGAGATTCAAAAAAGTTTAGAGAGCTTCAAGATTTAGCTATATAGGTATGAGAGTTTTTAAGAGTTTTCAATTTCATGTGTAATTTCTATTCAAGTAGTAATAGATTAATTTTTCTCTCAATTACTTTTCATAAGGGATGAGAGGATCCCAATAAGTGGTATCAAGCCATCTAGTGCGGCCCACCAATAAAAAGTTGCCAACACATTAACTTGTCAAACATGTGCTGCCACATATAAACATTTCAATATCTCTTTCTATCCTGCCAATCCAAGTTTAATATTTTCTTTTATTTTTCTTTCCTCGAAATACACCCCTTTCTCTTCATCTCCATGTATTCAAACAAATATTTACATTTCAATGTCATCCTCGCATTATTATTATTCACTCCCTTATAAGATTTTATCATCGTATAATGTCATTGTAAGATGTTTGGAGTAGAAAAAAAATACAAGATTTGTACATGGTTGAGTTATTAATTAATTGCAAGGATCCATAAATTGATTTAGAAATGGATCTAGAAATGATTTGCAAGGTTAAAAGCCAGAGAAACGATAGAGAGAATAAAATTTTCATTTCTCTCTCTAAAAACCTCAAAAAATCTCTTTCCTTCTCTTTCTTTCTCTCATATAAGTCTTCCAAAACCACCGCCTTTTCTCGGTGCTTCATCAACCCAGATCGGAAAGCACAAAATCCATCGAATTCTCAGCTACCCATCTCAATCCAATTCCAATCCCACAACGTAATCAGTTGGTTGTTTTTATTGTTGGATTTATGTTCTAGGAGCAAGCTAATTCGTTGATCAAGAGCCTTGATTAGTAATAGTCGTAGGATCCCCATACTAGCTTATTAAGTGTCAAAGCTCATTTATTTGACACAAGAAGGAGGCTCATTAGTCGTGCCCATGGTGTTTATTAAACCATAGGAGGTTAAGATTTATAGTCTATAAATATATTGATTTCTAGCCTATTTTCTTTATAAGAGAAAATCAGGGTTTACAAATTATCATTCTAGAAATTCATAATCTCAGTGGAAAATTAAACACTTATAGAGAGAAACAGAAACAATGAAGTTTCAATGTGTTTTTATCATTTACATTATTGTTTCTTTGTTGCCAAGTGCGCCCACATGCATATCTATCATGGCAAGAATAGTTTGGAAGGTCCTATGGATTCAATAGTTATTTTCTGCACTTCTAAAGGTTAGTAATCGATGATAAAAAGTATCTATCACATACTTCATTTAACTTATCAATTAGGCTTTTGATGTTTATTTCCTTCACTTATTTGAAGATGCACCACACATAAGATAATAGTGAGGTTCCGCAAGGTAGTCAATGATAATAATACGTGGATGAAAATTAAAATGTAAATCTTTGTTCTTTTTTGTGTGTAATAAAATAGTTTGGAAGGTCCTATGGATTCAATAGTTATTTTCTGCACTTCTAAAGGTTAGTTATGGATGATAAAAATGTATCTATCACATACTTCATTTAACTTATCAATTAGGCTTTTGATGTATATTTCCTTCACTTATTTGAAGATGCACCATACATAAGATAATAGTGAGGGTCCGCAAGGTAGTCAATGATAATAATATATGGATGAAAATTAAAATGTAAATCTTTTTTCGATTAAACGGAGAAGAAGAGAGAGAGGGACATTTTTGGGGTAAGAAACAATAAAAGAAAACATTAAAAATGGATGAGCCGGATAGAAGAAATAGAGTAAAAGGCTTTTATTTTTTTAATTAAGATGTATGTGGTAGGGAAGAGGTGGAAATTTAATGTGTTGGCATATTTTCTTAAGAGGACGGGAGTGCTTCAAAAAAAAATTATCCTTTCCAGTTAAAGAGAGAGGAGAATGAGAAACAGGAAAAGGAAAGAGTGAATGAGGGTAAAGAGAAAGGAGAAACATAAAATTTTTGGATTATGGTGAGAACATGAGGGAGACAAGTTTTAAAAGTAAAAAGAGTTGAGAAATGTGGGGGAACACTGAGAATTTAAAAAAAAAAATCCCTTGAGATCGCAACAAGGGTCCCACTTGGAATTGTTGTTATTGTCTATATTCATAATCCATTGGTTCATGTTCATAGCAATGTTTTGGAGCGATTTGATAAACTGTAACCATCATCATCATCATCATCATGTTTTTAAAGTTTTATGTTGTTGGTTTTGCCTACTTTCTCTTATGCCTGGGACCTCGTGGTTATAACTCACCATGCTTGGCCATAGGACTAGAAGGTTGTGGACATCATCATCATGATGTTGATACCCAATATAGTGATCTATGGTGGATATTTTTATTCTTTAGAATGATAAATCAATGGCAATAGTTTGGGTCACCCTAAATGAAATCTCAATATCTATGGATGTGGAAGAATATGTGTGGAAGTTTGGTCCATGAAGAGATCATGATCATGGTGATTATTAGGTTCAACGAGACATTAAAATTTGGAATAAACATCCATCATATGATGATGATGGATATTATGGTTTTGACTGGAGGAATAGGAAATTAAAGTTTGATTAGTAGCTTTAATGTATTTTTTTTGCATGGCGTTTATTATATCCATGATCATCTTCTGTTATCTTTACAATTTTTTTATGGAGAATTGTTAGCCTTTGTCTTACATATTCTACATAAAACCCAATTAACAAACTGCAAAGAATATATAGGAGACATAAAAAAACAAATTATTCAAAATAATAATAATAATAATCCCCTTGGGCATGGACAGAAAAAATTCTAGTACAATTGGAGTACTGATTGAAGTGGAACTCTTTTTATTAATCTATTGTCATTTGGAAAATTTAAACACATCACTACCACATCAAGTTTAATAAAAAATTCTTCTTTTATCATTTCTCTTCTCTAGAAAAACTCTCTTTTTCGTTATCTCTTCTCTTTCTCTATCTTCTCTTAAATAACCTATACTCCAACTCTCTCATTCAGCTTCATTTTGAGAAAACCCTCGAGAAAAAATGTTCAATAGATCTCCAAAAGAAAGAGCTTCACAAGTTTTTTTAGAGCCTCATGTTCTTTTTCAAAAAGAGGTCGCTGCCATTGGAGCCTTAGCTCCAAGCATTTCATTTTTTTGGATGAAAGAAACAAAATTGAAATTCATTTTCATTTTTCTTTTCTAGTTTACAAAGAATGAAGATAGAGAGATTCATTTGCATAAAAGAGAGAAAGGAAAAGAGAAGATTAAATTTTCTAAAGAAGAGAAAGAAAGAGGAAGGATAAAGTTTTTAGAGAACAAAAAAATTACTTTTGATTAAATTTGATGTGGCAGTGATGTGTTTAAATTTTCACAATGATTAACAGAAAAAAAATCCACCTCACTTAGTAGTCTAGAAATAGTAGAATTTTTTTCAACATGGAGGAACACAGGTAATTACAAAAACACTAGAGAGAAATAAATTTGTCCTAAATTTTATTGATTTTAATTTAATTAATTTGCATGCTGAAAAAATTGTACCATCTTATCTAGTCTGATGTTGACCCTCTTAGTACAATAGATTTGGTTTGTATTTTGTTTACCTTTTTAATTTTCATTTCCACTTTGTAGCATGGGAAATTAAAATGGTCTTAAATATTTTTACATTTAATTTTACCCTTTCCATATTCATTTTATTAAAACTTTGATCAATATCCCTGTGAGCCTTGTATTCTCTAGTATCCAAGGGAAATTATTTATTTATTTATTTATTTTGAAATCTCTTGTGTTCCCCCACACCTAAGAGAAAAAAAAAAATTTAAACCTTCCCTGGCCTAGGCCTTGTGTTCCTCCTACACTTCAAAATTTTTTCTATCTCTTCTCTCTATCTTTACCCCTGTACTCCTCATCTTTGCTTCTCTCCCTCATTTTCTTTCTCTTCTTCTTCTTCTTCTCTCTCTCTCTCTCTCCATCTATATATATATATATATATATAGCTTTACCCTTATGCTCATCTTCCTCTTTCTCTCTTTTTCTTTTCTCATTTTTTCCCCTCGTCAAACACTACTAAAAAAAAAGGTCAATAACGTCGGATAAAAACCGACGTTTTAAGTGTTTAATACGACGGACACAAATCATAGTGAAAATAAACATCGTATATAGTCACAAACAAAAATGACTGTTAAAAACTGATGTTTTTACACGACCACACTGTCATTTTTAACAATGTTAAATCTATCAGGGTGCCACAAGGCGAAACTATAAATGATGGACCATTACTAGGAATTGACGTATATAGAGAGTACTACATGGCAAGTTAATTAATTTTTAGGGATTACTAAGTAAATTATTACCTCTGTAGGTATCATGGGATAGGGATCTAGATGTATTAGTGCTAGGGGAGGAGTACTGAGATGCTGCGCCTATCAGGAATATTTGTGGCCTCCCAGATGTTGTTCATATACTGATCAGTCATGAAATCTGGAATAGGGTTTGTCACAAAGTCATCATGTGTCTTGGCCAGCTGTGCAGATAACAAAGTATTACTCTCTTAGAGGTCGCGAGTGATAAAGTTGTCTAATATGCTCATCCTTCACACTTTCTTTTTCTTTTGTTTGCTGGATTCTTTGTCGGGGAAGGTGCCAATACTCAGTAAGGGTTACCAATTTACCCTTTTTTTCCGAACTCAACCCTTGTGCTCAAGAGTATCCAACACATGAATCAGAATAGTAGTTTAATTAAAAAAAAATCACAAGTTAAATTTCTACTTACTGCCCATTCCGGTGTTAATCGTTGCTATACAAAATCCTCCCATTGGTCCTGTGAAATAATTTTTGAAATTTTTTATAGGATGACATCAAAAGATTCCATATCCCCTAATTTTTGGTAAGAGTGAACAAGTTTTGTGTACATGAAACTCTTGAATCTCCTCTATTTTTTCAGCACAATCCATCAAAGTCTTGTGCTTCAATGAGTCGTCCATTCCAAAAAGCTCCTACAGAAGAAATTATTAATTAGTAATATAATCATAATAACAAAAAATTAATTAACCAAAAAGTTTAATTAAAACTAAAATGTATTATTACCTTTATTGCCTCCTATAATGTTTTTTCAATTCAAGTGGCACTTCGTTCCAATTTTTGTAGTTTATCGGTATCATAGTCCGAGCCAAACTATCTTTGTATCTAGATTGTGCTTGGCCGACTTTATTCACTCCGATAATGTGTTCGTTGTATACAACCGGGCCAAATTTGTCACGAGCAATTTGTTTACGAACATCGGGTAGTTTTGCCTGTCATCTACCCTTCTTTTGCTTCCTACTTAAGGAAGAGTCTTCATCATTAAAGCTTTTAGTTGGAGCATCATTGGGATCCATATCTACAAAACATAACAATAAATAAAATAACAATTAACAAATTAACAAAAAAAAATTGATTAATATAATAAAAAACGAATTAACAAAAAAAATGCCAATATCAGTTCACACATTATAAGTTAACAACAAACAAAATACAAAAAACAAATTCATATACAACAAATAAGTTCTTCAAATTCACAAAACGACAAAATCATAATAATAACATTTATACATATCCGTCGTTTTAATTGTGTAAGGCCCGTTTTAATATCAAATAATTTCAAAATCTAAAATAATTCACACCATATTCACCTACAAATTTTAATGTGACTAAGTTTGACAATTCATAGCCCGAATATTAAATTCGGCTCTAACCTATACTTAAACCCCCAGATTCATATACAAATATAAATTAACCTGCAAAAGTAAACAATCCCAAGTTTGACAATTCATAGTCCGAATATTAAGTTTGGCTCTAACCTATACTTAAACCCCCCAAATTCATATACAAATATTTTCATTCGGATTTTTCAAGTAAAATCTAAAAACTCAACAGTTGAATCCCTTTAATTTAAATACCACAAAACCCCCCAAACAACCATTCCGATTATATACACAAGTTTTTCACACAAAGTATTCACAAATTAACAAAATAGGTTGCTGAATCAATTAATATACAAATTAACAACGAAATTAACAAAAAATATTCAATATTAAAAAAAATGAATATGAAATACACACACATCCAAGTTCATACATATGCATTCATAATATGTTAAAAAATAACTTAATTAGGTTGCTGAGTACTCACCTTAAGGTTTTTGGGTTGAAATGAAGCAGTATTTTGACTAAAATGGAGAAGAGGAGCAAACGACGGCGACTTGCGTGCAAAAGGGTTTCTAGAGAAATGGGAAAAAATGGAGAGGAGGAGGCGTGTAAACCACAAAACAGGCTCCAAAAATGACGTCATTTGGTTAAAACGTTAGTTTCAGAGAAGGAACAATCATTTTTACCCCAAAAATGCATCATCAGAAAAGACGGGCCTTAAAAGGAACCATCATTTTTAACCAAAACGATGTTGTTTTATCTATGGGTAATATATATGATAGGCCAACAATAGAAATCGTCATATATACACCTAATGACATCGTATTATTTTAAACAGATATAACTTAATTGTTTTAAACAATTTCAATTAATTATTTTAAACAAAATAAATAATTAAAAATTTCAAACAATTATTAATATTTTTAGGGTCAATTAATAATTTTAATAATTTTATAAACAATTAATATATTTAAAATTTGACATCTTAACCTTAAAAAATTAATAATATTTTATAAACAATTAATTCAACTATAATTAAAATATTATAGGTGAATTTATTTTTATTAATATTAATATTCTTATATATTTGATATAATTTAATATATATAACAAAATTTATAGATAGTATATTTATTAAACAAAATGAAACATACAAAACATTATTCTTTATTTTTAATTCATATTCTAGTACAATCATTACAAACACAAACTTCTTCGCAGTGCCCATCATCTACAGCGCTCTCTTCATTAGGTACTTGCAAAGCAAATGGAGTGTGAATCAAAGCAATGTATGCATCTTTTCAGATGATTCGATATGTGTGTAATGATGAGTGCTTATTATAGGCCTGGCAACGTGTCGTGTTGAACCGTGTTCGTGTCGTGTCGTAATCGTGTCGTGTCAAATTTTGTTCACCCGAACCCAACTCGTTAAGGTTTCGTGTTGAACCGTGTTCGTGTCGTATCATTTTGTGTTCGTGTCGTGTTTTATTCGTGTTTACTAGACATGTACGTGAGTATTTTATTTTATTTAAATTAATATATATTGTCAAATGATAAATCATTATCAATTCATGTCTATTAAGCCGAAATACATATTTAAATGATATGTTAAACATTTAAAAAAATATATATTAACATACTAAAATTCAACATAAATAATAACTGTGAATTTAAAATATGTAAAATATTACGAATTAAAGATATATTAAATATTTATCATGACTAAAAAACAAAATATGCATTTCA
This sequence comes from Ochetophila trinervis, assembly GCA_003254975.1. Taxonomy (NCBI): domain Eukaryota; kingdom Viridiplantae; phylum Streptophyta; class Magnoliopsida; order Rosales; family Rhamnaceae; genus Ochetophila; species Ochetophila trinervis. The sequence goes on along the minus strand of QANX01005152.1, from coordinate 3,705 downwards.
ATTATAAATTTAAAAATATTCAAAATATTATAAAAACAAACTAAAATTAATTTAAAAATATTCAAAATATTATAAACCAAACTGAAATTGTACATCCAATATAAATAATAAAAAAGATAAAATCTAAAACAAAATATTAATATATAAATAGATATAAAAATTGTCATTTTCCAATAAAATAAAATATAAATTTTATAGTTTTCTAAAACTAAAAAAAATAATGTAAAAAGTTAACTATAATGAAATAATTAAATTAATATTTTTCTTATCATTACTTCAAAATGTGGTCCCAATGCTATCCATCTCATTGTTTGTGGCACATTGCTATATGGTTCACTCAACTCTTTCTAAATCTGCAAAAAACGAATTTGTAATATTAGTAAATGCATCAACTATGTAATATGTAACAATGTGTATGAAAACACTAGCTTTGAAACCATGCAATAAAAGTAACAATGTTAAATTTATTTCATTTCGGAACCATGCAATAAAAGTGCAATTTTGCTCATCTTGAAATAATTTTGCTTTTTTTGTTTTGTTACGAATATCACACCTCAAGTCATGGATGTTGTGGTTTTGCTCTCGACTTCCTTATTCTTTGGATCAAGTTGCATCACTTCTTTTTACTTTGATGAGCTCTCAACCTCTCTTGCATGTGGTGAAATATATTTGGAAATTTGAGGCTTCATGGCTTCATCTTGACTTTGCTGTTGTGACTTGAGCTTGTCTAAGTTGTCTTCAACTATTTCTTTTTACTTTTCCTTTTCTTTCCCTTCTCTTTTTCTTTCTCAACTTCAATATCAACTTCAACTTATTTTTTTTTCCATTTAAGCCTTTCATATTGTGTTCCACTTCTAAGTTGAATGGCTTGCACTTGAACCTTAAAGGTATATTCAAATTCAGTTGGTGGAATCTCCTTGCTTCTACTCTTTTCACTTGTTAGCTCGTTCACCTTTGTTTCAGTTCTCTAATTGCTTAATGGAATCCTCTCAAAATGTAATATACTATCCTTCACAAAAGAAGAATGTACTCTCATCAATTCAATCATAGCTTCTTCTAAATTAGTCATTTTAGGTTCAACAAAAGTAGATGAAGAGTTAGAGAAAATGTGATTGGAAAAAGTTTGAAATTTATTTTTCTCATGGAATTGATTTTGCTCATGGAATCCTTGGCTTTTCTTTTCTTGCTCATCATCTTATGACCACAATGGATCGATTAGGGTAGCTTTTCCATCCATGCTTGGAATTGTTGGAGTATGAATTACATTAATCTCTTTAAAATTTACCTACAAACTTAACATCATTAGTATATGTGTAACATCCTAAAACTTAAATAGTGATTAGCAAAGTAATTAGAGTTAATTATGTTTAATAATAGAATTAATAACACTAATGATATAAGGAAAATATTTATTAGTGAAATAAATATTGTTAGTTTTAAAGTTTAATTTAAAGGAAATAAAAAAATTTAGAATTAAAATTTGTGAATTAGTATATTTAATTAGAGTTGGTATAAGAAGAAAAATAAAAAATAAAAAGAAAATAAAATAAGTTAAATAAAAATAAAAATGAGAAAATAAATTAAAATAAAATACAAATGACAAATGACCATTTTACCCTTGAAAATAAATAATTATGTGAAGAGATGGAAGGGGAAAAATTGGAAGTTGGAAAGCTGATTTAAATCTGAGGCCATCAGCTTCTCCTTTACGCAGACTGCACATTTCTTCCCTCCATTGTTGAGCCGGCCAAGCTTTTATGAGAAAATAATTTCATTATTCTTCAATCTCTTCCAAATCAACCTTAAAAATAGGTTACCCATAGGTTTTAGGGCATTTTAAACACTTTGGTAAGGTTTGTTTTAACCAAAAGCCACTCTAGGTGTGAGTTTTGGGGGTTTAACCGAATTTCCTCCTCATCGGAAATTGAGAGATTTCGGCCACCTCTCGTCAGAATATTTGTACCAAAAGCTTTCTTTCTCACTCCTTTACAAAACCCAAGAGTTAGAATTAAATATTAGTGAGATAGGTTAGAGATTTGACAAAAAGGATACAAAGGGAATTTTTGGATTTCTGAAGAAATTGTGAAATTTTGGCTCCAATTGAAGGTAAATCATGTTTCCTATGCTTAATTACATTGTATAATAATGATAAGCATTGTATTATAGAGTTGGAGAATGGAAATTTAGGGAAATTTGTTAGTGTTTTGAATGTGTTTTGATGAAATTATGATGATAGATTAGGAATTATGATTGTAGTTGATGTAATAAATTATAATTAGGAGATATAAAGGAATTGTGAAGGTTAATTTTATATTTGGTTGAGAGATAGTAATGTTAATTGGAAAATTTAAGTGGATGATGATATAAATTTGGTTGGAAATTTAATTGTGATGAAAGCTAAGAATAAAAATTTAGGTATTAACCTCTAAAAATCATTTGGGTAAAAATATAATTAATAAACCTATGTTATTAGGAGAAAAATTGCATAAGTATGAAAATATGTAATAAAAAGGGGGTTTTACTTTACATTACGGTAATGAAAGATTTGGTAATATTATTTTATTGTATTATTAGAGGAATGAACTACTGAATTATGGTAGAGATGGTACTCAGTGAAATATTGTAGAAATAATGTTTTGGACATGCAGGTACATGTAAATAATTTGGGGAATGTTATAAATACAAATCAAACTCTGCCGAAATTTATATTAAAATTTCTAGCATTTAGGAGTTTGGGTTGTGGAATTAATAATTATGGTGATTGTGGACTGCTTAGGGACTTAATCAGCGTGATTAAGTCCTATCGGCAAAACTTGGGTAATGCGGGTCTTGTCAATATGGTATTCCAAATTGTCATTCTTCACTAAAATCATCATTAGCTCCACACAAATCACATTAAAAATTGAAAATATTTGAAACATTAGCAAAGATAGGAGTTACTATTTAAACTTTCTAAATCAATTTGATTTGTAGCCTTGACTTCCTATTTTTGATTAATCCTCCTCTCACTATGGTACTGGCATGAACTGAAATTTGATTTAGTTGCATATTTATAGTTTTAAAATTAATTTTCTTTGTCAAATAGCCACTATTTTGAGTTACTTGCATTTTAAGTAAACAATATAGTGTATTATTGTGATTTTTGGTTTTTCAGTTTCTGTTTGTTTTATTTAAAAAAAAAAAAAAAAAAAACTGAAATTGCTGTAAAATCTGGACAGCAACAATACTCTTAACAAAAATTCAAGACAAAACTTAAAAACATGCAAACATTAATCTAAACACTCCTAATATGCAGAAAACTATTTAACAATAAAAACACACATAAAATATCACATAATAGTGCAAAACAACCTTTAAAAACACAACTGATGGTTGCTGTCTAAACCATGCAAAACAAAAATAAATTCAAAACAAAAATTAAACCATGCAAAAACTAAAAAGAACTCAATCTATAATAACCTAGACACATAAAACAATGAAATATAATTAAAAAGAAATAAAGAAAATTGAATTTGAATTCCTAAAAGACACCAAGCTCGACAGTACACAAAAACTGTAAAAACTGGATAGCTTTGATGCAAATCAAACAAATATATATACCTAAAATGAATGCAAAAATATTTTTTGTATTTTTTAATATTATCGTAACACAAAAAGAAACAATAATAACTAAAGAACTCAACAAAAAAAAAAAGAAAATCAAAC
>QANX01005151.1:0-79704 GCA_003254975.1 Ochetophila trinervis | reverse complement strand
TGACCGCATCTCATTGTCAAGTTTGAACTCTTTCGATGCTTTGCCTTTGAAATAAAGAAATTTTAAGTTCGAACTTAAAACATCCTCGTCGTCATCATCTGGGATTTTAGTCACTGAAAGAAATGCCCATGACCTGCCAGCTCTTTGTAAATCAGAAACAGTTTCTGGTTTAGCGTCTGCTAAAATGAAAACATCTCCAGGCAAAGTTTTGTAAGGTTCGTTCCCACGATCACAGAATCTGTTCCTCCAATAATCAACCTTTACTTCATATTCTTTTGTTCCATATGGCTTGGATTCTTCAAAAGAAATTACTTCAGCAAAAGGTTGATTCCCTATAATACCCATACCCGAATGCAATTGTGCTCGAGTTTCTTCCAATAAAGGGTAGACATAAGACCCCAAATAATGCTCAACCGATTTAAAAGATTCTGGAANATGGTTTATGCCGCCAAGTGATTGGGCGAAGGTTTATACCGCCAGATTAATTATACTTGTGCGATGGTTTATGCCGTCATATTATTTATGCTTGTGCGATGGGTTATGCCGCCAAGCTGAGATTATGAATTGCATATATGTGTGAATATACGAAGGGACAATGATTTTTACAGAAATGGTTATTACCCGCTCTGTATATGATGATTTGTTCACATATATGTCTGTGGCTTTTCACTGGAGATTTAATGGTTAGCTTACCCGCCCGGTATATATATGATGTGTTCGTATATATATGTTCTGTGGCTTTTCACTGAACGTCCCTCATATATTTGGTTGCATTGATTGTGTGTGCTATTTTATATTTCAAGGCGTTTTAACATAAACAAATATATTAATTATGTTAAATGTATATGTATATATAAATATATGAATATTTTGGAAATTTGAAAGACGAACTATTTTCCAAGGAGATCGCATGAACAAACCAATTTTTATATACGTTATATATGGAAGAAAATATTATTTTCTTATTTAGTTTCTACTCACTGAGTATGCAAATACTCACCCCACCAAAAAAATTCTTAATTATGTTTCAGGTAGTTCTTGGATTATTAGCCGTGCTACTGTTGCTAATTAGTGCAGGAGGAGCGAGTTAGAGGTAGTAGTGGCATAGTTAGATTGTGCGAATTTATATGTTAGTTGAGTAGTAAACTGTAATATGCTAGAGATATTTTTGTATAATCAAATTTTAATATATATGTCATGGAGTTTATGTATATGGGTGTAATTCTAAGAAATTACTGGATTGTTGTGAAATATTGTCTGGCGTGCAGGTACATGTAAATAATTTGGGAAATGTTGTAATTATAGACAAAACTCTGCCGAAATTTCTATTAAAATTTCTGGCATTTAAGAGTTTGGGTTGTGGATTTATTAATTATTGTGTTGTTGACTGCTTAGGGACTTAATCAGGGTGATTAAGTCCTGCAGGCAGGACTTGGGTAGTGCGGGTCCTGTCATTAACCAATGATAAAGCCTTAGTGAGTGTGGCTTTATCAGAGGCAAGATTGGCAGAGGAGTTGTTTAGGTTAAGAGTGATAGTGCTGTGCAATTGTTCAAGCTATGCTTCATAAGTAATTAAATGACTTTGAACTTCATCAACAATGAATTGTTCAAGTTTGATAGCTAGGATTGTTGTAACTGGTTCATAATCTAACCCCAAACCTCCAAGTATATACATAACTAGATCTGTTTCAGTTACACTATCACTGGCAGCTACCATATTATTAACTAAGTCTTTCATTTTAAGAACAAAAGCATCCATTGAAAGACTTCCTTTCTTCATATTGGCAATCAATTTTCAATAATGAAAGACTTTTCCTTGTGACTTTACTGCATACCGATTTTCAATTGCATGCCAGAGATCAAAGGTTGAATCCTTACCAACAAAGTGGCTGAAAACTTATGAAGAAATTGTGCCTTTGAACCAACCAACAATGAATTGATCTTGAAAATGCCAATTTTCTTTTTGTTGAGCAAAGCTGAGAGGAGTGAATCCAGTCGAAGTAGTTTGAATGGTTGTCTGTTCATCATCTTGAATACTTTGAACAGCAAGACTCGTGCTCCTAGTTTAAACTCCAGAAGCTTCTTTGAATGATGAGAAAATGATAAACTTCTCAAACCGGTGACCTTTAATCACTGGAAGAATCTGTGACTTCTAGATGAAGTAATTGCTATCATTTAGCTTGATTAAATTGCTTGGAAAAGACGAGATTGTTAAGATCGTTGTTTGATCTATTATTGTGTGTGCTTTGATACCATGTGAGAAAACAGAGTGTTTGAAAGCTAAGAAAATGCAAGAGAATGAAAGAAAGTTTAAGAAGCTAGAGAGAAAAATAGAAGCACAAGTATGGAAATTCTCATTGAATTAATCAATTACAAAGCTTATGATTACAATGCTTTTATATGAAAGCAATCACTATTCATTGATACTCAATAAAAACTTCTAACAGTTTTAACAAAGTCATGTGGCTATTAACAAATCTAACCACTAGCTTAACCATCTTGCATGCGTGCAATCTTATCTGCATGCTAACGTGGACTGTAATCTAACTAACTTGAGCTGAGTTGATTGCAGACTTGAGCTGAGCTAACCTTCAATCTCTAACATTTCATAACAAATGGACTCCTTTGAAGAAAAATATTAGCTCAAGCAAAATTTAATTCTTTTCGAATAAACCACTAAGTGTTAAATTTAGATATTGATGCACTTTAGTACTTTTTAAAATTAAATTTGTTCACATAAAGATCTCTACTATTAATTTGTGCAATTGATAGTTTATAATTTGAAAAAAATTATACATTTGTCAAATTTAGTTAAATTTAACAGATTTCGTCAACTTAGAAGTTACATAACATGATATGTGACTTCAAAATTAATTTTTTTATTTTATTTTATTTTTTTGCTAAAATTGGACCTCAAATTTATTAGAGTTTATTTGTTTGTCTTGCTTTATTAATGCACTAGAGGACTAGATTAATATAAGTTTCGCTCACTGAAAATTAAAATAATATAGTCTAAGCAGTTCAATTCATACCAAACAAACTAGAACAGCTTTAACATACTTTCTGCAAGTTCTGGAGGAAAATTAAATAGAAGATAGCAATGATATTTTCTTTCCTGTTGTTTGTATCTGGATCAACATATTTCACATGGAACTTAATTAACTTTTTATAATTCTGAACTAGCTAATATATGTTAGTTATCTTTTTTAAATTTTAATTACATAAAATTGATTAAATCAAATCAAATGTGACTAACACTGGCACGCTTTTACACAAATATTATGTGTGAAAAGATTAGACAAGCAGATAGAATTTCCATAGTCAATAACAACTTTATATATAAATTTAAGTACACACATATATATATATATTCAAAAGTTGAGACATTGAGGATGGAATTTAAAACAAAAAGTTGGGTCCAAATCTCTCTTTAATCTAAAACCACAAATTATTTAATTCGGAAAATTAATGCATGATTTACTTTTTCTACATCGGATAACTCCATGATGAAAAGGGTAAGGAAATCAATTGGACAGATTTTTGGTATGAAATGATTGAGAAGGGAAAGAAAGAAGAGTGACAAACTATGAGCATAGGGACTGAGGACCTCCATGAAAACAAAGGCAACGAAGGCTAATCTCCATCAAGTGACATGTAAAGCCTACCCTTAAAGAAAACAAAAAATCAAAAGAAAAAGAAAAAGAGAACAAAACTAAACTAAACAAAAAATACAAAATGATGGGCTGTTCCTTTAACTGCAGGTTGATTTTTTAGTTTTTGGTTCTTCTACTAATTACATGTGGCTTGCTTATTTTAAATGTTAATTAGTACAAGTTAGTGGTGATTAGAATTTTTTTAAGAATTTCAAATAAGTGTAACTTGAAAGGAAGAAAAAAATAATGAAAACAAAATAACAATACGCGCAATTTCAAATGGTTTTTAATTTAGTGCTTGTATTTTTTTTTTCTTTTAAATATATAATTAATTAAAATATCTAACCAAAACTAATTAACATTTGAAATAAATAAAATACATACAAAATTAAATAAGGAAAAAAACACAAAAAGACGAATTAAGTGTTGCCAAAAGACACCTAATCATGTGTATGTCTATGGATTTTATTTTTATTTTGGTACTTTTGTGTTTTAAATAGGTTCACAACTTAGTATTTTAGTGTTTTTTTTTTTTTTGCTCGATAAAAATAAAAAACGTAATTATAAATTAAAGCATAAATCAATTGCACATACAACTTAAAGAAAACCTTTAATAAAAAATTTAAAATATAAACATTACGGAAAAACAAAAGCTTTTCATCCCATACTACAGAAGTTTGGCAATCTTTGTTTTAAACTTTTCTTAATTTTTCTCTTTCACTGGCAAAATAGCACTATGATTATTGCTTGACAAAGCTAATAATAAAGTAGGGAATGTAATGGCAAAGTAGCTCCCCCATCACCATTTTTTGTAGTTTGATGGAGTGGGGTCCATTAATTTCAATGCTAGAATTTTATTTTATTTATTTTTTTCTATAAATCACTTTTATTGAGCTAATTCCATCCATGCTGTTTTTTTTTTTTACTTATGGCCATGCAAAAAGACCAACCCACCCACTAAAGCCCTGAGCTGGGCCCTGCACTCATTTGTTTCATTTCCTCTTTCTTGCTAGTTTTCTACTCATTGTACCTATAGTTTAATATCTTTGCATTTTGGTGACTTAAAGGTAGATTTAACATGTCGTGTTATATTATGCATGCGTCATATTTATTTTTATTTTTCACTCAAATTTAATTAGCTAATTTTTTTTTTAAATGTAAAAATTTAAATTCTAAAAAATATAAATGGATTTACAGCATGTTAATAATAGTGCTTTATCGTATTATATTCATGTCAAAAATATCTACTCAAACTTGATTTGTTAAAATTTTTAATTATACAACTTAAATTTTCAGAAAAATTCAGATAAATTCATGTTTTATTAACATATCATGTTAAAATTATTAAATTTACCTAAAAATAGTATATCATCCTTCATAAATTTTTCATGGATATGCATATATATTTCCAATTTTTATATATTAGAAAACTATTCATCCTTTATATATGACAAGTGTTAATTAACGTATGTCACTTCGCACTTTTCACTTTTAGTTTTAAATCATCGGTTAATATCATATCATTTTAAAACTATATATTATTTCCTTTCAATGAAAATGAATTTCTTTAAAAATAAAATAAAAGAATGAAATTTTATATTTAAACAAATAATTATAAGTCATTATAGTCTAGAGTACATCTTGAAGCTCAATGCCTAATATCTAAAATAGTAATACAAAGAAACATTGTTTGCTTGAAAAACAAAAATTGCCAAAAAGGCTTTAGTTGAAGGATGTCCTCTCTTCACACTCTCTCTCTCTGTTTCTTTTTCTTGCTTGGGTCCTTTCTTTTTTCTTGGATTTTAGTGTCTCCATGAAAAACTGAAACCGTCAAGAGCTCCAGAAGTAGAATTTTCATAATTTACTTTTGCAAAACTTGAGTAAACTTCCAAAGAGATTGTCTGAATAGTTTTACTGGTCTTTATCACCACAATATCAAGGTTGTTGCAAGACAGAATCTACTCTTCCACCATTAAGAAAACCAAAAACCTGCTTAAGATTTCCTCTGGATGGCCGAGCGTTCACTGCAAAGTTACAGATGAGTACCAATCTTCTCCGCATTTCCCATTTAGTAATGCATATCTCGTTGAAGGATTTTCCACCATCGAAAGTCCCTGATTAATTTGTTCTCGAAAAGTTTAGAAAATCTCAAAAGAACATTAATCGATTTGGCCATTCTTGTTCAAACTCATGTTCAAATTAATCAACATTTAAACATTAGTTATTCTGTAATATGCAGGGCAGATGAGAAACATGATTAGATAAAATGTTCCCAAATCAGAAACAGAAGACCGTGCTTTTGATAAGGACCAAGATTGACTAAAACAATTGTTATAATCCGGAGTATTTGAAAAGTTACTTTACAAAAAGTGAAAAAACCAACAAATTAGTTACTGACAAAAAAAGAAAAAAATTGAGTTCTCTATTTCCCTTATACATCAGAAATGTTTGTGCAAACTCACTAAATTCTTCCGGTCCCTAGTAAGATTAAGGAAATAAGATAACTTACCTTGATCATCAAATAACGACGTTAGGATTGCCAGACAGACACATATACTGATATCTTCCCCTGGAAAGCAGATGACACCAGAAAATTAGCATATACAAATAGATTTGTGGTGTATAAAGTAAACAGGCATCAAAACTTATTTTTTAATTACTTATTTGAAATTGAAATCGATTTCATGGAAGCCTGAAAGAACTCCAGTATACATAACAGAATGTTCATATAAAATGACATAAAACCAACCAAATATCTTAATGCAAATGCAAACTAAAGAAAATATAAGCATTTCCATCCTTGCAAATGCTCATATAAAATGACAAAAACCAACCAAATATCTTAATGCAAATCAAAAAAATATAAGCATTTCCATCCTTGCAACACAATTAAGCCTTTCAAAATATAACTCCATTAGGAGAAATGAGCTTCAGTTTTCTTACCAGTATGACAACAAATAAGAATTGTCTTCCCTTTGCTTAGCTTTGATTTTGCAAAGTTAACCGCAGAAGGGAGGTTGTTCAACAAGGAAAAGCGATCCAGTTTTGAAATCTAGGCAGAATAAGCTAAAGTAAGTGAACTAAATACCCAAATGAAATAGAAAAAGAAAATAGCATTTCATGTAGATACTCTTACCACCATAGGAAGATTTAGATATGCTTCAGTCTCTGGAAGGACAGGGATCGACTCCTGACCACAATTTAATATGCAATTAACATTTGACAGATTCACAGCTGCACCATAATGTAAATAAAAGGTAAGCTGCATGAAAGAGGAAATGAAATAATAAACAGAGTAAAGAATAACAAATCAAAGAAACAGATGCGACGATTAATGGTTAAAACTCATGATGAAGATGAGAAGAAACCAGATTTGAAAGGTTTGGTTTTACTAAATTAAGAAGTGAAATTATCATGGAATAGAAATTTTGGACAAGAAGCTGACAAAGGACCCCAGAAGTGGCATTAGTCTTTATCCCTCTAAAGCTGTTTGGGTTGAACTCCTGTGGTGGAAAGTTGAACCCTCAATGAATGGAGCAAGTTCAGGGTAATAAGAAGGCTAAAACAGTGTACAATCAAACCATTGCTGCAGGGGAAGAGAAAGCAGAAGAAATTGCAAAATAAAAGGAAAAGCTAAAACATATTAAAATTCATTATGAGCTTCCATAACATTTTGAAAAAAAAGAAAAAGGGAAAAGTATCTATTTTATGTAAGTATAGCATTGTTGATTATAAACAACTTAAATGACCATACTGATATGCATACTAATACTATCCCAATGCTTTTAGTAAGAGAACCCTCACGAATAAATTGTAAAATTTTCAGTACCAAGCACTTTCCTTTCGGTGTTTGGGAGAAAATGTGGATAGGTAGTAAAACATTTAAATCATCAATTAGTGCTATTGACATGTTTTGAAGATCCTAAACTATCATTTTTATAAAAAGAATGATTTTGAAATGTATCTAGAGATCTTGAACATCAACTGTAACCTTAATACTAAATATGACAAAACTTGCAACAGAAAATACCAAACAGCACAAAGCATGCCATCTTCATACTATCACAACAGTTATTGGAATTTTTATTTTTTTTTCCTATAAAAAAAAAAAATAGCTTAAAACATCAAGAGATGTTTTTATTCATAATACCAGCTCGAGATGTGCCTACAGCAAGATTAGTTGAACCCAGCCAAGATATTGCACAACCTCCATCATAAGATTTAAGATCAATTTTAATGTTTGAGCTATCAGCAGATAGTGATGATTCTTCATGCGAAGGATGAGCTGAACTGCCTGCCAATTTTGTGGGCTTGACAATGACTTGAGGAGCATTTTGTCCTCTTTGAGCATGATAAACTCGATCCTTTTCAACTACATCAGCTACCTTCTGATTACATAACTCAGGCCTTGAGTTGATAATATCATAGACATGATTCCACAAGAGATTAGGTGATAAGCCCCTTGCCCAGCTCTCTTCATCATCTCCAGCCCCTGGTATATACTTCCAGCTAAACTCTGAGGTAGTCCTTTGCTGAATTACACCAGTTGAATAAGAGGCAGAAACAAGTATAATGGGTGTAAAATCCCATGAATCATGGTCAGGAACTTCATTCAACCAGATGACCGTTTTTTGTGATATCCATAGAGGGCGTAATGGTTTTTTCAAGCATGATGCAAGGGAGGCAATATCAGCTCCACTTTCATCCAACTGTTTAGTCCATTCCTCTAACCGTTCCTCAATGGAAGCTTTCTCTGTCTCAGAAACCCACAGAGGAAGATGCAAGGAACAATCCCAATCAACAGAACTCTGTCTTTTATTTTGAATCTGTTTGTCAGAAGTAGATAAGAACTATTATAAAGCAAAGGAGCAGATAGATCAACAGTGAACATCTGAATCATATGAAGACAGTAAAAGTCACAATCTTGACAACCTAATCAGTTGAGCAATTACAGAAAATCAATAATGTATGCTAGCATTAAACAATTAGCTAGCTCCTTCTTGTAGTGAAAAGTTAAATTGAATTATCAACAAACTACAATATCCAGATTGATAAAACAGATAAAGGCAAACTAAACATGTTCAAGTTCACAATCCACAAGAGCAAAATAATTGAAATCAAAATTCTTTATAATAAAAAAATAAAAAAATAAAAAAATAAAAAAAAAAACTTATCACATTTAAATCCAATTAACTTCTGGTTTCAAGCAAAGAACATTTGTATATAGATGCAACGTATTTATTATTATTACAGCAATACATGATAACATTACTCACCCCCTCCTCCAACACAGCAACATTATGCATTTTGCTCAAGTGCTTGCGAATGGACCGATTCAAAACACAAGTCCAAATGGGTATAGTTTTCGACATGCTGTCCGGAAATCTCTTCCCTTTTCTGGTTGAATCCACTATAAAACACCCTCCCTTCTGTCCTACCCATTCAATCAAAATAACAAAATTACAAGATTGTCAACAATTATCACCAACACTGAAATCTCAAATAACACTAGAAGCAACAAAAAAAAAAATTAATAATAAAAATCCATCTTCCCAATTAAAAATTTAAAACAAAACAACTAAGCTCAAATTTTGCTAGAGGAAAAATCCCACTGCAATTATAAATATCATTTTTTTTTCCATCTTCTTTTTCTCAATTTCTAAACAACAATCAATAAGCACAAACCAATAAAAATAAAGAAAGAGAGAATAAGAAATAGATGTGTACCGGCAAGCTGAGCTACATGGAGGTTGAGACGAGAGATGTTGAAGGACCAGTTATTGTTATGGCCATCTGTTGACTTGAAATAACAAGTGGAATGAAACTTGGGAAAATACCAGAGCCCACATCGTAGGTTTGCTAGGAGAGGGAGATCTGGCCATAGCTGGGAAATCTCGCCTACGAAAATAGAGTCCTCGTAGATTGATCTCAAGGCGTTATAGAGGCTGTTGTCTCTGCGCTTTATGGTCCTGGCTGCTCTGTATATGCTCAGCTTCGTCGACGACTCCTCCATGGAACCTAAAGTTTTAAGCTTTTTCGATTAATTTTATGGGATTTCCTCAATTTCTCTTCTCTTCTCTAATTTTTTTTTTTTCCTATACCATAAACTTACAAAGATGGTGGCTTTATATACGCATACCTAATTATATTACGACTATATATAGTCCTAATGAAACTAATTAGACTGTAATTTGATAGCATAAAAGAATCTGGATTATACTGATAATCCTTGTAGGAATAATATTTGTAATAAAGGTTAATTTCATCACCTCTCTATAATGTTTGATTTAAAACAATTTGAAGGCAATTTGATCCTTTAGTTTCAAAAATATTATCAACAAAATTTCTTCTTCTAGTGCTTCGTTCATATCCTACAGAATAATATAATATACAATCTTTACAACAATAAGAATGATAATTTTAATTTTCAAAACATGAAACATTAAATTGTAATTAAAATAAATTTCAATGTTCCAAATGAAATATACCCTTTTAAATGTCAAATGTTAAATATTCATGATGATACGTAGCTTAATGAATTAAAACTAGAACCATATTTTTAATTTGAAGGCAATTTGATCTTTAGTTTCAAAAATATTATCAATAAGATTTTTTCTTCTAGTGCTCATTCATATCCCATGGAATAATTTCATATACAATCTCTGTAACTATAAAAATGATAATTTTAATTTTCAAAACATAACATTAAATTGTAACTAAAATAAATTTCAATGGTCCAAATGAAATATACCCTTTTAATAATATGAAGTTCTTAGGATAGAAATGCAATAGACAAATAATTAAAATATAAATGTCTTAACATGTCAAATATTGATAATGATACGTAGTTTAATGAATTTAAACTAGAACCATAGTTTTAATTTGAAGGCAATTTGATCTTTAGTTTCAAAAATATTATCAACAAGATTTCTTCTTCTAGTGCTTCATTCAAATCCCATGGAATAATATCATTTACAATCTCTATAACTATAAGAATGATCATTTTAATTTTCAAAACATGAAACATTAAATTGTAACTAAAATAAATTTCAATGGTCCAAATGAAATATACCCTTTTAATAATATGAAGTTTTTAGGATAGAAATGCAATAGACAAATAATTAAAATATAAATGTATTAACATGTCAAATATTGATGATGATACGTGGCTTAATGAATTAAAACTAGAAACATAATTTGTTGAGTAGAATTTTTTTGCAATTGTCATGTCAATAGGTATAGAATATAAAATAATAAATCAAAACTGTAAATACATAGACCAATTATGCATTTTGTATTTTCTATACGGTTAATTGCAATTAATACTCTAAAATTTTAAAATTGTGAAATATGGATATTCAACTTCATAAATATACAATTTAAGCTCTTAAATTTTTGAATTTGTGCAAATTAATCTAATTGGATAGTTTTTTTAGATGGACAGTTAATAATGTGCATGTGACAAGTAAATGAGTTAAATTAATTGCAATTTAATACCCTAAACTTTTATAGTTGTGCAATTGCGCTCTCAACTTCATAATTGTGCGATTTGGTCTTTCATTTTCATAGTTATGCAATTTGGGCAAATTATTTTTCAAATTGATGCAAATTGATTCAATTTCATAGTTTCGATAGATCAACTGTTAATGGAATGTATCTGACAAACATGTGATTTTTTTTTTATAATTTGAAACAAATTATATAGTAAGCGCCAATACAGTAGTGCCCACACTGTTGTTTTACCATGATGGATGATCTAACAAGAACTATGTAGCAATTACTAATAAAAAAAAAAAGAACTATGTAGCAAATTTAGTGGTAGATCATAAATCAAGTAGCAGTTCATAGATCGGTAACTATTTATATATTAAGTGACTGATTTTACATTTGGTAGCATACAACTAACTTAAGCTGCTAATCTGAAGAGTACATTTGAAAATTCTAAAATTGTTAAAAAAGATAAATTGATGATCTGCATATGGAGGTAATATAATTTGAGATGATGATGATGATGCACTTAGCATTATTTAATCATACTAATGTCTCGTTAACAGTCTATCTACTGAAATTATAAAATTGAACCAATTTGCATTAATTTAAAAAATTATAAATTAAAATCACACAATTATAAAATCGAAGTATTAATTGTACAATTATAAAGTTGAAGATCTAAATTACACAACTATAAAAGCTCAGGATACTAAATTGCAACTAATTTAACTCACGTGTTTGTCACGTAAGTTCATCAAATTGGACAAATTTGTACAAATTTAAAAGCTATAGAGTTTAAATCAGATAATTATAAAGTTGGTAATCCAAATCACACCGTCTTAAAAGTTCAGAATATTAAATTGTAATTATCCATTTTCTATATTTGTTTTTATGGGGAATTTAATGAATGGGTTTTAATATTTTGTTTGGGAATTGAATTTTCATTGTTTAGAAGTTTGACTTGATGCACATTGCTCGCGAATATGGTGTCAGTTTGTTGAATTGAACTAGATTAGATGAGACTGTATTTTTTTTAATCTGTTTGTGAACTTGTTAGATCCAATCAAATTGGACTCAATATAAAATTGATTTCACTGTACTTTAAATAGTAGAGTTCAACCCAATTTAATTTTGTTAAACTATATATGCACTTTAAGAGCTAGTTTGGGATTGCTTCTAAAAGCTCTAAAAGCAATTATTCTAGAATTTAGGAGTATTTAAATGTTTGTTAAAACTAAATTTTTTTAATTATTTTATAATTATAGCTGTTACACAACAACTTTTAAAGTAAGGGAAGAGTGTGCTTCCAAAATCTGATTCATTATTAAAAAAAAATTATAGAAAACCTTTTCATTAATCATTAAAACTTCATTTATATACATCATCTATCCTAAATACTCATATTCAAATTAACATTCTGAACTCTTTTATAAAACAACAACTCAATATAAATTAACAACTTTAATTTCATACATAAATATTTTGTTATTTTTATATATAAATATTTTGTTATTTTATACATAAGCATTTTTTTTAAATAAATTCAATTATAAATCAAATATAATTTGATTTTTTTTTTTTTTATAATCTTAGTAACAAAATTCAATTTTAGTATAAAGAAGAATAACATAACGACATATAAATTATTTTTTCTAGAAAAATATAAACTCATAATACATTATGTAATTGCCAAATTATACATTAATTCAACTCTTTAAGTTACTTAATACTTATTTGTAACTTTTGCATCTTACATTTTAATATACTTAAAATAGACGAGTCAAATCTAATGTAGCTAACAAACGAGCCATATGTGCACTGTTTGGGAATGCATCTAAAAGTCCTAAAAGCGATTATCCTAGAATTTGGGAGCATTTAGATGTTTGATCAAACTAATTTTTTTAATTATTTTATAATTATGGCTATAAGAGCATCTCTAATAGGTCTTTTATTTTTTTTATCTTTTTTAAAATACTGAGTTAACTCTTTTTTTTTTAGATTTTCAATAGGCTCTTTAAATTTTTTATTTTTTTCATCTTCTTTAAAATACTGAGTTAACTATTTTTTTTTTTAGATTTTCAGTAGGCTCTTTAAATTTAAAAATTAAAATAGAAAGTTAATTTAGCTCTCCAAATTTAAAGAGTCAAACTCAATCAATAAATTAAAATTGTTAATGCTTTCATTTATTACTTTGTATTTTTCTATGCATATTATCTCTATTTGTTTATTTATTACTCTATATATTCACATGCATCACTATCATTATATGTTAATTTAAAAAGTAGTGTTGGAATGATGTAGTAAATAAAATATAATTTTTTAATTTTAAAAATTCATTAAAATGTTCTTTATAATATAAAATATACTTTTTACACAACAAATTTTAAACTAAGGTAAAAAATGCTTCCATAATCTGACTTTCTACTTATCATGATAAAAAAATATTAAAATTTCTAAAACATCATTTAATTAATAGTTAAAATTTCATTTATATTTATCCTCTATCCTAAATACTCATGTTCAAATTAAAATTCTAAACTCTTTTATAAAACTACAACTCTAACATAAATTAACAACTTTAATTTCATACATAAGTATTTTGTTATTTTTATACATAACTATTTAATTATTTCATACATAAACATGATAGATTTTTTTAAAATAAATAAATAAATAAATAAATTATAAATCAAATATAATTATTGATATTTTTTGCAATATACTTAACAATTTAAATTTTAGTATAAAAAAAAAACATACCATAACACCATATAAATTATTTTTTCTAGAAAAATGTAAACTATAATACATCATGCCCATTTTGGTAATTGCAAAATTATACATTAATTCAACTTTTAAGTTACCAAATACTTATTTGCAACTTTTGCATCTTACATTTTAATATATAATTTACCAAATATTAAGTGCATTTTTTTAGTACAACTAAAATCATTATTTTAGAAGCTACAAAATAACAAATCAGCTCTAATACACCTCATTTAAAAACTCAACATTAGAGGTTAGACTTTTAAAGTTGTTAATTTAATTTTTTTCTTCTCTTTTTTTTTTCCAAGTTTTTTCCGTTTACACATTGTTCTTCATCTTATATTAGAAAACAATGATAATGGTAGAGATGCCAATTTAGCCTGTTGGGCTTGATCCTTACGAAGACCTTCCCCTAATGAGGTGGGATTTTCCATTTAACCGGAGTAACCGGGTAGGATTGAAGCAAAATAACATGCACTTGGTCGTGTCCAAGGCTAGATCAGGTTATGGATTTCTTGCCTAAACTTTTAGCGATGTTAATTTTTATTTTTTTATTTTTTTATTTTTTCACTTTCTTTCCCTTTCCAACACTATTTTTCATCCTATATCAGATAACAAGAATAATGGTAATGATGACAATTTGGCCCATTGGGTTCGATCCTTATGAAGACCTGCTCCTAATGAGGTAGGATGTTCCATTTAACCAGAATGACAGAGTAGGATCAAAGCAAAATAACATGCCCCTGATCGTGTCCAAGTCTAGATTGGGGAATGAATTTCGTGCATAAACTTTTAACGTTGTTAATTATTTTATTTTTTATTTTTTTCACTTTCTTTCCCTTACCATTACCATTTTTCATCATATATCAAAAAACAAAAACTCGGCCTGATGGGCTTTATCTCCACATAGATTTGCCCATAATGAGGCAAGATTCCCCATTTAAACACGATAACGGGGCATGATCAAGGCAAAATAACATACCTCCGATCGGGGCCGAGGCGGGGGTCAAAGAATGGATTTCCTGCCACGTCCATGTTTGGTATATGTAGATTATTAGATTTTATATACAAAGAGAGTAATTCTAGAAAACTAAATTTTTAGTATTTAATATATAACATGTCATGATTTCATTACAGAGCATTATTATTTATCAACCTTTTATCAAAAAAAAAAAAAAATTATTTATCAACCATTAATAACTGCCATATTATTAAATGCTAAAAATTTAATAAATAAATTAAAAATATTTATACTAGAGATACCTAAATTATGTCGGGTGTGACAAATAGATACATTAACTTATTATTATTATTATTTTTTTTTACATTTTAGTATTTAAACTTGTGAAAGGATATCATCATTGGTACCTATGTCTCTTTCCGTCTAAAAATTCTTGTTAACCTCATGTGTAACTCACGTGCAGGGGCAAAGAATTATCTTTTTACCCTTTCAAAATTCCAAATTTTTCTCCTTTCTCTCCTCCCTCCCTGTCCCTCTTTCTCTGTTCTCTCTCTCCTAAAAACCAGAAACTTCTCTCTCCTTCTCTCATCTCTCTAAATCAAACACAAAAATTATATATTTTGAATTGGGTTTGAATTTCTACTGATTTTGAGATAGAATTGACTCGTGGGTTTCGTCAGAAATTAAGAGACAAAGCCAACAAAACAAATTTGGCCTACGATTCCGGCAGTTCAAACAACTGGGGTGTGTGACTCGGTTCATTCAAACAGATCAATCTGCAACCCGCCTCAAGGTTGTGGACGATCCAAAATGACCTTGTTTTGGTCTCTCAAAACGACGTCGTTTTGCTTCTTTAATAAAAAAGAAATTGATACAATCAATACGGCATTGTTTTGATATTCTAAAACGGCTCCATTTTGGAACGTCTCCAATCTTAAGATGGTTGCTTGTGCTATTTATGAGTATTTTACTAATTTAATCATGCAATCTTCTACTATTTTCAACCACAAATAAATTATAACATATAATAATATAAATTTAGTTTAAAATACAAAGATTTGATCATTCTAAAATACAAATTACATAGGAAAAAAAATAATTATTTTAAAAATTTTCGTTCCTGGTTTTTTAGGAGAGATAGAAGAGAGAAAGATGGAGAGGGAGGGAGGAGAGAGAGAGAGAAGAGAGAAATTTGATATTTTGGGAGGATAAAAAAATAATATTTGCGCTTGCACGTGACCCACACGTGAAATTAATGGGGCTTTTTAGACAGAACTAGACGTAGGTATCAACAGTGATACACTTTGGCGAGTTCATATATTAAAATGCAAAAAAAAATAAAAAAAAATTATTCATTTGTCACATCCAATATAGTTTTTTTAAATATTTCTGATGTAAATATTCCAATAAATTAATACTATCTAGAGCGCTGATTATGTGTGTGTATATATATTTAAATTATATATGATACATTATATTTTAAAGAAACATCATGTTTAATATATTTATTTAACTATTTTAAAGTTGACCTAAAGTTGAAAAATAAAAACCGAACGCAGATACTTTGCCCAAAAAGCGAATTCTGGTAGTCTCCATCTGCAGTTGTTCTCTGCAAGACCGAATGCAGACCAAAAGTAATAAATTGAATAAAATGGCAATATAACAAAGTGGCAAAATTATTCAAAAAGTAAAATGAAATTGAATAAAACAGTTTCTACTCATAATTACATGAGTTATGTATGTTTAATTTCATCAAATTCATACGTTAAAATGTCTAATTGAACTTGATTGACACAAAAAAAGTAATTGTTTTAGAGAAACTTAAAAGGTTTTGATATAAGAGGAAATAGTGCAAAAATAGTAAAGTTTAGATGATAAAATATAGTTATCCAAAAAAAAAATTGTTAAAAAAAGAAAAAGTAAAAATCAACTAGATAAGGAATTAGTTTACTAAGAAAGAAAATATTGCAAATGCCTTACAAGTTGCAACACAGCAGCACAAGCTGATTCGAACCCATGTTAAAGTTTTACACACCCGTAACAGGAACATGTTTTTCCACTTATGTTAAAATGGCTCCTATAAATTTACCGTTTTCTATTTTTAGCAGCATTTTTTATAACTCCAGTGGAGACAGATGATGCAGGATTGATTGCCTTGCGGATTTTGAAGATGTTCCAGGCAGTATTAGCACAATGCCCTGCTGTTGCAAGCACTTCCCCTGTGGTCTCCCCTGCACTTTCCCCAAACCTGGTTGCTCAACAATCATATCCAAGACTATAAGTTAGAATGTGTAAATGCTCCACAAAAAAGAGATCATCCATACAGGATTATATATCTTCATGGTTCAGAGTGAATAATATTTTTCATTTTATATTGTACAATTAAAATGACTACCTGTTGCTGACCATTCTAGTTGTTGCAGCGGAGGTGGCAGACATAGCTTGTTTTTCTGCTACTTCAACTGCATCTAAAACCTTATCTGTAGATTGCAGAGTGCACCATTTTTTAATATGTAAGTTCATTCATCTTTTCTTTTCTTTTTATTTTTTTTATTTTTTATTTTCATGGAAGGAATATAAAGAATGTGAACTTACTGACAGCATCAAGTGAAGCTAAGAGGACCTCTCCTGGAACCATGGATAGAAATGCCTTCCCTGCTTGAGATTTAACCACAGGCGCCATCACTGCCCCGGTAGCAATACCAACCCCATCAAGCATTGTTTTGCTTAGCTTCTCAGTCATCTTTGATAACTTTCTCACACTTAAGTGACATACAGAGCAAAAGGGTAAATCAAATATCCTTTTGATTTGTGCAGAAAACTGTCATGCTAATAAATTTGTTCTAACGAACCGTGTTTGTTTAAAGATATATACCGTTTCAAGTTTTTGTTGAGTCCACTCTTCTTTATTGAACCAGAATTGTAAATGCTGCTGTCATTTGTTTTCCTTGTTACACCGTTTCCCTCACCACCATTAGTTAGTGTCATTTCTCCTCCCTTTTGGACCTGTTTTTCACCTTATTATTTTTTTTCTCAAACCTACTAATTGTAACAATAAAAAGCAAGCAAGGGTGACATGTTCTTTCACTAAAGAAATATCAGGGAATAACAAGCATGTAAGTTAAGCAACTTGCTACTAGGAGATTCTTTAGCATTCCTTTTTCCACTTTAGTCCTTTACATGCCACTGAAAAAACATTTGAGATATGAAATTTTATCACCAAAGCATCTGAAATTAAAGCAGTACTTTTTAATTGTTTAATGTGATCAATATATGCTGTTTGGTTTTGCTTTTAGCCTATGAATTTCAAACATAATATAAATTTTCTGTTTTATTATGATTTTTGGGTTGAAATTCTGTTAAAAGTATTTTGTACACAAAAGTAGTGGATCAAACACATGGAAAACTTAATAGCAAAGATGTTGAATTTTTATAATTAACAAGCATAAATAACAGACCTGGTTGGTGTAAGCATTGCTACATTTGAAAATCCCCTTGACAATCTGACCAGTCCCTCCTGCAATTGCCTTGGCCAAAAAGTTGTTATAGCCTTCGACCCTCGGAGCAAACTCTTTCCAATCAACACCTTTACTCTTCGTCGATGTCAAGCCGGTGAAGCAAGAGTGTACCTTCAAGAACGAGTCCAGCTGCAACCCCAAACTAGCACCATAATGCTCTGGAAAAGACACCCCATAGCTTAAAGGATCACCATCTTTCATGGGCAACGAAAACAGATAGCTGAGAGAATCGAGCTTCACTACTGGCTCATCTTTCGTCAGTGGCCATTGAAGATCTTCTCCGATTTTCACTATGGTAGCAAGAGAGACATCTTGGTCGAAGATTCTGAGCAGCATGAACTCCCCATTAGCGAGTTCCACCGCTTCTCCTTCATCCATCAGATGAACTCTGCATTCTGGGATCTGTACTAGAGTTTCTTGTCTGAGATTTTTGGGCTGTGAATTTTCTCGAACACCTTCTGATGATGACGATGAGGAGGCTTTCATGGAAGATCGGGTTTTGGAACTGCCACAATTGAAGCAACCCATTATTGCCACTGCTGTTAATTACAAAACTCTCTCTGTCTCACTCCCTATCTATGTCTTATGAAAAGGTTTTCTTCAAAGAAAGATACTCGAAAAGTGATTGGCAAAGAGGAAAAGTAATAATGGCGGAACTTGATTCTGTTTTTCCAACTTTATTATATTCCTTATGATGGGACTTTCGGTGGAGGAAAAATTGAGCAAAGAGGATGACAGACCGAAGATGAGTCTGAAAACCCAAGAAGCAAGTGTGAACACAACCACATTCACATTGGTGTTTAACTGTAAAGCTAGGTACCTTATAAGTTATACCTCTGCGTCATTGATACAGTATTGGGTTTTTGTGTTCGAATGGCCAAACTGGGCCAAAACACGATTGCTTGTCTTCTAGCTTTCATTTTCTTCGTTGAAGCTTCCTATCTAAAAGGCTATAATGCAAATTTCCCAAAATACTGTATTTGTTTTTGGGTTGCAGTTGAAGGCATGGTTGATGAGCTCCACTTGTTTCCAGTACAAATGTGTCAAGGCAGTGGGAATTCGGTAATGGATAATGAGGCCCTCTTGTCCTACTTTTGTTTTCTACATAAATTTTTACTTTGACTTGCACGTTGCTTATGGATGCTTTAGTAATGGTATCATCCCAATCTTGATTAGAAAATGGAATAATTTAGAGTAAGACTTCATGACTTATGATTACTAAGTCATTATTGTTACAAAATGTAATATGCAATTCAATCCTAAAGCATGAAATTGTGATTGTATCAATTATAAAACTAATTGTGAATTTGCAAACTAAATTTTTGGTATTAAATGATTTGATATTTTATTTTATTAGTTTGTACCTTTTATGATTTTATAGCATCATCAATTTGTCAAACATTAATAAACTATAATATCATTTAGTTACATTTACTTTATATTATTTTCATATACAAATATATAATTATATATACAATTAGTGTCAAATTAGGACGACTTGTTTTTTTTTTTTAAATAGTTATTAAATCTTAATTTTTGATTATATTATTTAGGCTGAGAAAATAGTAAAATTCTGCCAAAAAGTGCAAAAATCAAATGTCATAATTTAATATTTAATTTTTTAAAAAAATTTGAATAATTTCAACTGCATTATTAAAATTTAGTTTAAATTAAATTTAGTTTTTTTAGCCTATACAATTATTATTATACATTTGATTTGAATTTTTTTTTTTCAATAACAAATATATAAGAATATAATGCTAGTAAATATTGCAATTTTATTACCAAAAATCTAAATAACTAAATTTAATTTAAGCTAAATTTTAAAATTTAACCTTTAAAAAAGTATAGTTCATCTTGACCTTCACTTCACTATAATTATATATAATATATACGTATGATTAACTTTGTCAAAATTATAAGAAAAAAAAAAATAATAATAATAATAATAGGGGATGTCACTCAATCATGCACTCATTGTTATTAACCCGACCCATTTAGAACCCACGGTTCTGGAATCCAGCCCGGATTGAACCTTTTCGCTTTCTGTCTTTGAATATGGTAGCCGTCGTCGTTGTTCGGATTTAGGACGAGCATGGGGAGAAAGAGAAATAGCAGTAGCTGATGAAAAACGTAATCTTAGTGGAGTTGTGGTTGAGATTGTGGCTGGGTCAGATTCCATAACCACAGAGCTGCTAATCGGGACAACAAGGTTGTTGTCCAGCTATACGATCTTTTCCGGCGAACTAGAACAGAGCTCCCAACTATTTCAATCATACAGGTGGTCAATCATCTTTTAAACCCTCTTTCTTACTTTGCATTTTGGATTGGAAATGTAGTTAAAAAAATAAATAAACTAGAAGCTCACTTGAAAACCCACTATATATCTTGCATTTTGGTTTTTATGGTTAGCATTTCGTTGATGGTAATCTTTGCCTTCTTAGGAGCAAATTTTTCTATAAACAATGGAAAGTTCTGACAAGATATTAATGCAAAACTGTGCCTGGATTTTTACTTTTTATATTATTAATTATTATTATCTTCTTCTTCTTCTTTTTTTTTCAATTTTTTTTCCCCCTAGAGATTTATCAGCGTTTTATTTTATTTTAATTCTGATTATTTATTTGATTTTTTTTTGGGTTTTTACATTCTGTTTAAGCAGTGGAAGTAGCTGAGCTTGAGATATGATGATAGCAGTAGTGGCATTGGTTCTAGGTGTCCTTTTGGGAGCTTTCATTTTGATCCCTCGAAACCCAAAATCTGGTATCTTTTAACTCTTATTTTGACTTGAATAATTTGGATTTGGATTTGGATTTGGATTTGCATTTGATTCCTTATACGATAATCTTTTTGGCGCAGGCCGTACGAAAAATCATATACCAAATCCTAAAGATAAGAAGGTAACTGGGATTCTTGTAGTAGTAGTGTCTTTTTTTTGGGGATCTTATACTGCTTTAATTTTCTGGTACTGTAATTGCATAATAAGTATAACACGGTTTATTGCCCTGTTTCTTCTCTGAAAAAATTGAGGAGAATGAAGGAAATGATGCATTTAGCATTATGTTGCTTTATTTTAGTATATATGATATTCAAAACTCATGCTTAGATTGATCAGGTCTCAGATTGGATGTCTTAATTTTATTTTTTTATTTATTTTTTTTTCGTTTTTTCATTTTTTCGTGTTTCATTTTTTGTTTTGTTTTTTCTTTTTTTGCTTTCTTGAATTCTAATTGAAGGTGTTCTTAAAATTTTGATTCCTACATCTTCCTTACATAGCAAAATCTTAGGAATGATTTATTGCCACTGAAGCTATTGTTGACTGGCAGCCTTCTGATGACCACTAGAGAGTTAAGATGTAGAGAATGTGATTAGCTGGGGTTACTCTTAATGCCTGTCAGTTGTAAAGTTAAAGCAAGTTGTAATGCTTGATTATAACTGTGTTTGATAAGAGTTCACTCAAGTTTTTATTATTTACAGTGCTCATGTTATCGTGAAATGTTGTGTGGTCTATATGTTATTTTCCTTTCTGAGTGTTAGGGTTTTTGGCATGTCATTCTTCAGTGGGTTTTCCTTTGAAGCTGATCAGTTAAATAACTGGTTTTAAATCACCTATTTTGGTGATGAGATCAAGCCCAAGCACCAAATATTGCATTAATTTGGGGTCTTCATATGATGTAATATATGACTAAGAGCTAATGACCTCTTGATTTTACTTCCTTGTGATACAATACTTGAACTCAATTACCATATATTTTGATAGATCTTTTTGTTTCTTGTTTATGGTGGAATGACCTTTCAAATATTTGGTGTGTTTATTTTTTGTTCTATACTGCCCAAGCTGTGAATTTTGATGGTTAAGCTGGCACCACTCACTTGTTGCCATGTGCAGTGTGAGTCCCATATAATGCATACGGTGGTGCCAGCCCCACCATGAATTTCCCTAGCTGGGCTGACAGGGATCTTCCTTTTTGCTTAGCTGCATTTGAAGCATAGACAAGCTTGCTGAGTCTTTAAAATCTATTTTATTAGGCATCCAAAATCTACAGCAAAGCTGAAGTCTCTTTGCATAATAAGAGAACCGATTGTTGGATCATTATCAAAGACAAGGTATCATTCATCTTAATTGGTCAGGAATTGCAATGAAGCTTTCAATTACTAAGGTTTTTGCATGCTGTAGGTGTATGATGTAACCTCATATGTGGAGGAGCACCCAGGTGGAGATGCTATCCTGGCACATGCTGGGGATGATTCAACTAAAGGGTTTTATGGGTATGTAGGCTTTTTCACTGAAAATGTTTCCTTTGAGAAAACCGATTGCTCCCTTAACTCCTCTGTTATATAAATTTTTAAGTTATTCTAGTAATAAAATAATTTTTCATAATCATTTGGTTGGGTCTCTTTTTTTGTTTTTCCCTTGTTTTTTTGGGCACTCCATCAATGTCAGGCAACTTTATAATACTTTAAACAGGTTTTTTGGTTTTTTTTCTTTGTTCTAACTAATTAATTAGTTAAAAGGTTTTGCTGGTGAAATAAAATGGCGAGTTATTTTGCTGTATGAAAATAAAAGGGATAAATTATTGATAATTGATAAAGATTAATTTCCTTACAAGAATAGTACACGATAATTATATAAGACCCCTGCAGGCTGTAGAAAAATCTCTCTAATGCTTAAGCAGCTCCAAAAATATGCTTTTGGCATGTTAAAAATTGATGCACTTTGTTATGAAACATATTAACAATTCTATTTCTCTTTGTAGTGAAATTCTATGAAATCAAATATTTCTTTTCTTCATGCTTTTAACTTACATCTGGCAGGCCACAGCATGCAACTCGAGTCTTCGACATGATTGAGGATTTCTTCATTGGAAATTTGGAGCAATAATGAAAGTAACTGGTTTATGGAGTTACTGGGAAAGTATAATTTGAGCTTCCAATTTTGTATTTGCTCACTTCTGGAGTTGATTTCTATATTAGAAACTAATATGAATGCGCTCATCTCTATTTTCAAACTTTTTGTTTCTTGATTGAGTTGGTCCTTGTGCTCATCTCTTTTCTTCTAGTTCTATCATAATTTCATTTTACTAGTTTAACCATTCTTCTGATTAGTCTATTTCCAATTTCTATTCACTAATCCAAGTTTCTATGAGATGTTTAAGAACCATGGTTTATACATAGGCTAATTTTCAGTATGATTCTTGTTTTAGTACGAAATACCCATTTTGGTGGAATCATTTTCTAAGACCACAACCAGATGACATTACCAGATTCTATCAATCTCAGAGTGTAATAACATTGGGATAAAGATCTGGCAAATATATAGACTTTAGGATTTGATAATTCTTTATCAACTTACGTAGAAATATTGGTTTTAGAATATTAACAGTATGATTTCCTAAATGTGATGGATCCAAGTCAAAAGTTTAAAATCTGTAAAACCTAATCAATAGAATGTTGAAGTATTTATCAAAATGTAAGCTATAACAATACAGGTTTTTATTATCACTAGGGACTGAATAATTCCTCAATATAAATAAGGTTTTTGACTTTTGAAGCTAAGAGTTGTACAACATTACTTGCATTTTATTCTGCTAACATAAACCTTATTATGCCCACGCAAAAACAAAAAAATATATATATATAATGTGGAAATCGAATCCAATAAAATTATAGATATATTATCCAGCAGCAATAGAAATTAAATAAAAAATGGACAGAGTAGACATTAAAGAGAGAATGGTATATTACATCTCTAGTCTCTCAATTGAATTTCTAAAATTCTATAAATTACAAGGAGAGCATCAGTACAGACTACAAACCAGCCCAGCCACAACGGGTTGAAATGCTGAAGAATGAAATGGATTGAATGGGAGACTAAAAAATCTAAAAAGAATCTAGACACTCTAATTAATCAATATGGAATGAGAAATCCAACCCTAATTAATTTTTTTATTTTTTTCTAAAATTTAACCATCATGAGATCCCAAAAAGTGGGCAAATTTGATCAAAAAGCTACTCCATCACAGATCACCTTTAGATATCGAATTTCTTCGGCTGACGCCACTGTGCCAAATTTCTAGCCAAAGAGCTGAGGAATGAAGTTTTTGGAGGTGCTCCTTTCTTCCCACATAAATGCTTTCCTCCCAAATCTGTATATGTTGGACCTATATCCTTGCTTCTTTCAATCTGCAGTAAAATGAGAAAGTTGAAATAAGGAATTGAGATTTACTGTGTTCTGTCTCATTTTTCCTGCATATACTGGTAAAGTTGTGCTTTAAAAACCTCAACATACCTTGCTTATCTTCCCACCCTTTAGGTAGTACCGGATACCAGACCAATTGATGGACTGAGAAAAATGCGAACGAAATGCAGAGACTGGGTATAAAAAGTTATCCACCACCAACGCGATAAATACCTGTCCAACAGAAAATCAGTTCATTCTCATTAGAAATTTACTGACACGCCCTCATCAAGATGTATTCAGCTCCAACTGACAAAGATAAGTTTAGAGTTGTATATAGTAAGGGCTTTCAACAATATTGCTATTTTAATAGTCTCTATCAAACAAAGCTCTTTCACATAGCACTTCTTACTCTATTAAACTTTCAACTTTAACTGCAGGCTTAATTTTGAATTCCATTCCAACAACTTACATCAACTTCGAAGTTAATGAGATAATCAACTCATGTAAAAGATTATGGAGAAAGTTGCTTAGCATATCTCTATCATACCTGGTTCAAGTATTAATAAGAATTCCAAAATAAGAAGTAGGATGGTGATACAGTATATAACAGGTAGCGTACAAGAAATGGAGAATGATTTCCTATTTATAGGACAAGACCACATAATGCAACTCCTGGCCAAAGAAAAAGAAAATGCTCACAAGGCCCCAGTTATAAAAAGCAAGAGTGAGTTGAGGTGCCTCAGGGGATAACAAGTTGCATAGATGAACTTCAATCCTTGTCAAGTTCCACATTGAAAAGAGTTCTAATAAAGTGCAAACAGCTAGACAAGTCACCAGTGTCAACCCTGCGCAAAAGTAGTTTGTGTATGTAAGAACTACAAATGCAATTTTACACCCAAAAAGAGATATCCAACTCCCAATGAAAATGGGTATTAGCATCAACTTCTCATTCCAGAAAAAGCATTTCAATAAATGAACTGAAACCATAATTGAAAGTTAAACAGACTTTTTATTAGAACTTTGTGTGGCAATGCACCAAGAATACCAACCACATATTCAACCTACATTACTAAAACAGCAAACATAATTCCTTTTACAAATGGAAGAGGAAAAGATGAATTTATTCACCTTGTGAAATTCAATAAAAAAGAAATATGCATATAAAAAAACAGTACATGAACCAACTTCATCATCATAACAAAGAGATGGAACAAGGGTAGCATGCAATATATTGGGTATATTGCACCTCCATTTATCAAAAAAGAAAGCAACACAATGTGGACTGACAACAAAAATATCCAGTATTTGACTGGGAAGATAAATAAAAAAGCACAAGTTACCCTGCACCTTAA
The DNA here is from genome assembly GCA_003254975.1 of Ochetophila trinervis. Classification (NCBI taxonomy): domain Eukaryota; kingdom Viridiplantae; phylum Streptophyta; class Magnoliopsida; order Rosales; family Rhamnaceae; genus Ochetophila; species Ochetophila trinervis. The sequence goes on along the minus strand of QANX01005151.1, from coordinate 53,782 downwards.
TCCTGCAAACAGAGTGAAGATCAACACTATCAACCAACCTAAAAAGAAAAGAAGGGTGCTCACCACCAGAAGTAATCATAGTTTCCTCAAGCGTATACCCTTTTATAAAGATTCGTAGTGCCGCTGTGATATGAATCGAGGCCATTACATAAGGAGCCACAAAGCTCCATGACAGGTAGCAATGAGATGTAAGTAATGCACGGTTCATAATCCAATTAACCTTTGTTGCATACGATTCCAATACAAATGTTTGCTTTCTCAAGTAATTCCAATACCTACAAAAAGAAGTCAAAATTTCAACATGAAATATTAGGGATTTTAGTTTAAATAAGTGAGCATCACAGACCTTGAGAAACTAAGATCACTTGCAAGGGGGTGAGGAAAAACAGCTACTGGGGGTGATGTAATGAGCCTCTTATGAGCCCCTGGAAAAGATCAATAAAACCAACAATTAGTAGATATTTTTTTTGTGTGTGTGTCAACAGTTATACTTTTGAAAATATTAAGACAAAATCCTAAATTCTCCCTTCATAAAAACTCATTGATAATAGAGGCATAATATATTAAACAGGAAAAGGAAACTAGTCTGTCAATTCTGAATTATTAGATAAACATGAACAAGTGTGAAAATCAACAAAATAAATCTTGTCAAGAAATTGAATGTCAGTGCCTGAGAGACAATGCTCAAAATACTTCTAGTTAAAACAAAGAAGAGCTCATAAAAGTCAACCAAAATTGTGGTAGTGGAAAGACCCCAACCAATTACAACCATAAAGGGAGGTAAATAAATGAACAACATGATAAGATGAAAAAATGATGAAAAGGGAAAAATGATATTATCATAAGATGTACTATTAGTTAGTTTTCATGTTTATATAAAATGAAGTAATAGAACTTAACGACATAGAAATATAACTGCTGAAGAATTCTTTACACCGTAGTCCAAAGCAACATGATGACCACAAGGAGTTTCAAGCGATCATTCGAAAGGGTATAAGAGAACCTCGTACTTAAATGAAAGAGAAAAGGAAAAAAAAAAAAGAACCCAAGAGATTCTCATCTTAGTGAGAGATCACCCATGCATGCTAAACTTGTGGAGAAAAGGTTCACAAGGATTCGGTCAATGGGTAAATTTAAAGGTGATAACAGTAAAATGTCCCAACATGGAAATAACAATGTTTTCACTAAAAAGTCAGATCATAGAAAGAACTAAGTTCCAGTATCTATGCAAACAGCTCATAAAAATAAATAATAAAAAAGAAGAAGAAGATAAACTGATGCGTATATACCAGCTATGGCCGCAAGAGTCATATCGTCGGAGTAACCACCATCCCTAAGGCTTGAAACCACTCCACAATAGTCTTGTCTAAAATCATCAGCATGCATCTGCAAACAATCTAGAACAGTTAGGGAAAAAAAATTCAATTTAGTGCAGAAAATGCAGCATTTGATAAGAAGGTAGGAGCTACTTGCCATCATGCAACCTCCCCACAGAAAGAATGTCTTCCCACCAGTTGCAAAACCCATCGAACATGGCTGCAAAAAGAACATGTCCAGATATTTATGGGTTTTAGGACAGTCACTTAGATAGAAAAAACAATTACAATTACTGGCCAAGGTAAATTAGATGATATATATATATTATATATATATATAATATAATTCCGCCATGTGAACCCTCAGGCACACAAGGAAGATTTATTTTATTAGCAACTAAGCAAAATTTTGGAAAAGAAGAAAAACTGTATATCTCTATCTACTTAGCTTTCCTGAAAATAAAAACAAATAAAGAAATAAGAGTTCAAAAAGCACAATGAATCCTCTAGATGCTAGAAAATCAACATACTATTCCAAGTTAACTTAGAAATTTAATTTTCAATCTATATTGCTCATGCTCAGGTGCGAGTGTCAGAATTTGAGTACATGTCCAAGTTAGAGATTAGTTTATTTTCCAAACTTTCATCCACATATTTTGAGTTACAATAGCCATGCCCTTACTGTCTAGGTATAGGATCTGGGTATGATGAAGTATAAAATCCAAGTAACAGAGTATTCAATCATGAAACACTCCATTTTTTTCATCTCTTGGTTAGGAGAGAACTCATACTTCATATTTTGGAATTTGTTAATGCTTTAAACTTTGAATGACAAGTCTAATTATAATTCAAAAGAGGATCAACTTCTTTGGCTGTTAGAGGATGATGAAACACGCAATTTTAAACTATCAAAGAACAAAAGAGGAGGTTTCAACTCTCAAGAACCACTCATGTGATCCAGTAGCATGTAGCCATATCCAAAACAGAGAAAATGAGTAGAATAAATTATTAAGAGTTAACATGCCAAACCAGTGTTGGCATACCGACATACAACATGCTCAAACTATCCTTAACCCAATGCAATTTACAGAAAATGATCCCTGCTCCATAGAGAGTAAGATGAAATACTAGAAATCAGCAAACCATAGGTTAAAATACTGAATGAAAATATAGGTATATGTACATGCATATCATATAGTCTTACTAAAAGAAGGCTTCCATACCATATGAAATTCATAAATGCAATAACTCCCTAAACTTCCTGAAGGTAAATCAAGTGGGTATCCAGTTTGAATAAATATCTGCAAGTCATTGGCAAAAAAGTTAAAGACCCACAAAAGTAGAAATATTAGAAAGACCACAGCCATAAAAAGTATAAACACCCAATACTAGAAGCATAAGATAGGAGAAAGAAAAAAGATGTATATACATATACAGTAATTTTCTCATCAGGGATTTTCTGTCCAAGATTCGTCTGCAACAATGCGTATCCAACGTTGGTAAGACGTGTAAATTTTTTATCACGCCTTACCAACGATAGATACGCATTGTCCCGAACTAAATCTGGATAGAAAATCCCTGATGAAAGAAAATATATATATATATATATATATATATATATAGAAATTACTATCAGGGTAATGTTGAAGACATCTGGGCGATAGCAAGAAGCATGCATTACTACCTCAGGATTTTTCTCCATTTCAGCAGCGAGAGATCCAATTGTCCCAGGGTGAATCCTAACATCGTCATCTAAAAATAATACATACTTAGTGTCTTTGTGCATTTTCTCCACTCCAACCTGCAGAGAGCACTCCTATTTGGTAACTTACACAAACAAGTAATTGCCCAGACAAAACACAGAGACAATATACAAGTTTAAAAAAGTATACATATAAGTTTGAGCTCAAACTCTAGACAATATAAATATACAAGTTTAAAAAAGTATACATATAAATTTGTGCTCCAACTCAAGACAATATATCTTGTCTAGTGAAAATGTCTTTTTCCTACAAGCATTCATCAAAAAAACATTATACGATTACCACTCTCAAAGGAATAAGTCCTACCCATAAGAGAAACAAGTCAGTTTAGTTATTTCATAGAAATAAAGACACCTGAATTCATGAATAATTAACAATATATATCTAATGTGATAACAAAATGGAGGGTTACTCTGTACAGTAAAACATCTGTTCTTTCATTAACAACGGGATACAGCACATTGTAAAAAGTTGATACTTACCAACTGGTTGTGAATTTTTTGACTACAGGTTGTCGATAGACCTGCTACAATAATCTTTGCATCAACCTCATCCTGTACACATCAAACATGCATACACAATTTAAAAAGGGATATATAAAACATTCATCATGCACATGCATTTGGATGAACCGCACTGAAAGGCAAATTTTTTATATTCAATATTGGCCATTTCACATTATTGAGGAAATGAAGATGCATCCAATCATAATGACACACAATATCCTCTCCTTGATGTCTTATCTGTCAGCATCTTCAGATAATTTATGACTGCAAAATATTGTCAAATGATATATACCTTATACTCTGATATTAGCATAGATACAGCACGATATGCAGGGTCTTCTGTACTTTCCACCACAAAAAGGAATTCCAGAGGACCACCATAGAGAGAAGTGATCTGAAGTCATTATCAAACAAGAACAACGATGAGACTGAAGACCAATTCCAATCTTTCCAATTGATGGGTTGACTTAAATATAAAAGTAATAATGTAAAATCAGATAACAACTAGCAAAATGACCATGATATAATCTCAGAAACTGGTCTAGATTCCAAAGCATCAACTCTAAACAAAATTTGTAACACTTCATTTGATATTCAAACCATCCAATAAACACGTTGAATTCTTCCACAGAGAAGGATGCTACAAACTGTACATTAAAAATTAAACTAAAAGGCAGGAATTAGCCTCCATAAACAAGGAGAAAATAACACATTGTAAACCAGGAAGCAGATAGCATCCTGGTTGCAAGCTGAAAAGATGTGAAACACAAACTGACGTATTGCTTGTCCAACCATGTCAAGGTGAATATTCGGCCTAATAACCAAAAGGAATAGATAATGAACAACAATACACTTTCCAACATCCCCTCACCCCAAGAATACATAAGTATAGATACAGACTCAAAATAATAGACGATGAACAAAAAAGAAAAAAAATCATATATATAGTTCCTAGAACTGTTCACAGAAAAAGATGCATCAATCTCACCTGAGATCTCCAGTTGTGTAAATTGTGTTCTCCAAACCCCTTTAAAGGCATAACAATTGTCACTCTAGGCAGATTGACCTGATTAGAGTGCTCAAGTTCAATGATATCATGACAAAGAAATGAAAAGCTATTGCCTTGTCGAATACCATCCTTTATTCGTTTGATCTCTCTATTCCTGAAATTTAGCAAAAACATTGAAGGCAGCCAGCCACTTAATGTTAGACATTCAAGGAGCAACACTGACTAAGCCAAAAGTTTGATTGCTAAAATAATTAATTGGACAAACTACCTTACTTTAGCAGCAAACACCCATCCAATAGCAAGTACTAAGCAAATTAAACATCCCTGCAGCAGAAATAAAGAATCAGATTCATGTACCAGAACTAGAACCATCACAACCAGCATTCATCACAGGCTCAATCCATGGAGTCTCTCATTGGATTGCCGCATCGACACAAGAGTTGAATTAATTAGCTAGGAACTTAAGATTTAGATCTTCTAAAAATAAGGAAGATGGATAAATATTTCTAGCATGATAGCATCACTTAGTAAAATTTAAATAGTAACAGTATTTCTAAAAGAATACAAGTATTTTGAATTACTACTATTCCATCATTCCATCATTGCATCTGATTCTTATTTGTTACTTCTATTTTCTTTTTCCTTATGCTAAACTTCTTATAGCTTTCATAAAAAATCGTCCAATCTCATTGTAAAGAACAAGAAAAAGTCTCTTGGAAGAAAACTTCAATATTATAACCAGTAATTTTATTATAATTATTATTATTATTATTATTATTTTCCTAAAAGTTCTCAGATTTGCATGTATCTGTCCCAGAAAAAAAAAAAATATATATATATATATATGTATATATATAAACATACAAGTAACTTCCTAAGCCATCCAATCAGCTAAGTATCTCATATAAAATTACAATCAGGGGAACATGATAGCAATCATCCATTATTCCTTGGATTTGGAAACAAACAAACATAGGTGAAATTGCAGATCTCTTACAAGCCAAATTTAAACATCATAACAATCCAGAATTCTATACGCAACTAATTTAAACTTCATAAATTTTGTTTCTTTAAAATAAATACTGTTTCTACAACTAGCCAGGATTATGATAACTAATCTTTCAGCAGAAATTACAAACACTGCCATCCTAATAAACCCAAATTTAACATACTGATACCAAACTCGAAATCTGTGACAATATTAAAATACTTCTCTTACATTATGCATAAAAATTTAAATTCCACCCACGCTATGCAAAAAAGTTCATTTTTGACCTCTAACGCAGTCTTACACCGTCGTTTATAAACTGAGCTACTTCGGAGCTATAAAATTAAAAGCTTTACTGTCTAATGTAACCAAAACTTCAAGAAAAAGGACCGAGACTCAAAGAAAAGGTTCTTAATTTTTTGGGGTTTTTCACTTTTCACCATAGTGGAATAGAAAAAAAACTCAACTTATGATCTAAAACCATGCTCGGCTTGTTATAACTTTATAGAAAGAAGAAAGAAAAAGCAGAAAAATCAGTTTCCATTCTTCACCTTAAAAAATGGCAATAAAAAATTAAAAATTTAGGACTGTAAAGACTTCAGTTGTCGAAGAACCAAGGCAGAGAAAAAAAAAACTCTTCTCAATCGATTCGAACAACAACTAACTTTTTTTGGTGAACTCCAACAATTTAACTTGTTAATAAGTAAAATCTACAAAAATCGTCTAAAACCCTTAAACTTTGTCGAAAACCAAACACACCTGGATCTGAGTAGATGAGAAAATCTAAAAAAATAAAAATAAATAAAACAAATACAAACCTGGATCTGTACGAAAACCGCTAAAGGACTACAAAATGCTCGGCTGAGAGAGAAAAGCATAAAATCAAGAGGATCCATCTCAGGCATTGCGTCTTCGCCGGCCTCTCTTACTCTCCCTCCTATAAATATATATATATATATTATACAACAACAATATATATAGATTATATATATATATATACCCTACTCCGCTTGCGTGCAAATGAATTAGGAGGCGAAGCAGGGCCCAGTAAAAGAGAAGCAAGAGAGAGAAACACTGGACTTTGTGCTACTGACACATTCTCTTTCTCTCAGATCGCCATAGACGAGGAAGCAGGAAGAGAGCAAAGAGAGAGAGAGAGAGTGGAAGAAAGGGTAAGAAGAAGAATAATAGAGAGGCGCGTAGTTTTTTTATGTTTATTTTTATTATTTTTATAATTTCGAAGAATAGGACCACACACAATTTTTTTTTTTTTTTTAATAATCTCTCTAATTTGTTTTAATGACAGAGAAAATTTTAGTGACCAGAGGAATTGAAAAGAGAAAATAAGGAAGAAGGAGAGGGAAGACCGTTAGATTGGTTGTTATTTATAGGTTAAAACAGACACTGACACACGCATTCAGCGAAAAAGGTTGAAAAACCTTAGCTCAATGCGCGCGTGTAAAGTGTCACGTGCGGATTCTTCCTCCGCGACATTCCTTTGAAAGGCAAAAACCAATATGGACTAATTTTAATTGTAGCTTTTATATTTAGTTTAAATTAATTTTAAATTTTAAAATTTTGATATTATATTTGTAGTTTTTATTGATAATTATGATATTTTTGTTTTGAAATATATTTTTGTTTAATAATATTTTATAAATATATAATAGTAATTATATATGTGAATAAGAACTAATATATTATTAAAAATTAAAATAATTAAATTTAATTTAGATCAATTTTTAAATAATGTAGTTGAAACTAACTCTGCATAATAAACTATTTATAAATAAACATTTAATAAATATTTTAAAAATTCATAGATTTTATATTATCCGTATGATTAAATTTATATAATCCATAATAAATTTAAAAAAACGACATGAATATACCGTTCATTTTTTTTCCTTTTAAAGAAGATGCTACTAGTTATCCCGAAAAAAGAAAAAAAAAAAAAAAGATGCTACTAGGGGATCCGAATCTTTCATTTTCTGTCGCTTTTTTCAGAATTTTTAAAATGTTTTTTTAATTAAAATATATAAATGATTTTGCATATCTTTGCGCTGTTGTTTCCTTTTGTCACTTTATTTCCAAGCTTTTATTATTTTTTATTATTTATTGTTCTTTTTTATTTTTTCACTTCTTTCTAGTATTTACGTAACCTTGACTTATTTAATATTTTCTTTTCTTTTTTGGATGAATGACTTGTGTTAGATATTGTTTGACCAAAAAAAGGAGGAAAAAAATGTTTTGGGGCTAAACTTTTAAATCATATGAAAGTTATTTTAATATAATGGATAATTGAATAAATAATTTTGGATTCTATTATTATTGACAATTGTCAATGAATGTATGCAGAAAATTTACAGCTTAGAACTTTTTCAATATTATGTTATTTTGGTATATATCATTGCTACCATAAAGTATTCTTTGTCCATTTGGTGTTTGCAACGGAGAATGCTAAATTTGGACATATCAAATTTGAACCAATTTTTCATTCCCATTTTTTTTTTTTTTACAATGGATTCAATGACAATAAAGTGTGTAGGCCTCATATAACAATTTATTGAATTTTTTTGTTAACAAAGAGTAAATTAAGATACGAGTCTCATGACCATTTAGCTTTAGTTTTTTTAGCATTGCTATTTTTCAGTATTTGCCATTGAATGCTAATACTAAAATTTTACATTGATATTGATATTCTATTGGATGATGATGCCAATATCAAAATTTAAAATGATTTTTAATATTGAAGATGCTTTTAAAGTTAAAAATGTCCATTAGATCAAATTTTTAATTATTTATAAAATAATACATCTAATATATAATTGTTATTTAGTGGGCTATTTACTTTACCGTAAATAAATTTGGCAAATTTTAATACGACACGAACACGAATATTTTTTACGGATTTGAATATAGTTGAAACGGGTCTGTTACTGTATAATGACACTTTTGTAATTTAATTAAAAAAATCCCTAATTACTTACCTTACCTCTACTAGTTATGCCGAACTCCCGAAAGTATCTGTGGCTCCGCCTCCCTTAGACAGTCAGACCTTCACCCTGCGTCGTCGACGGTGGCTCTGCCTCTACTTGCCTCCCTTAGACAGTCAGACCCTCACCCTGCGTCGTCGTCGTCGGCCTGCCTCCCTACGCCTCCCATCGGAGCCAACTGCATTGCGGTTCTATTTTGAATGTTTACTACGGTTTGTCAAATTTTTTGTTTTTTGGGAGACAATGTTGTTGCATTTGTGCATGTGGTGGAAGAAGAATTTTAGTTCTTTGATTGGTAGCCTTTAGAGTTATGAAATAGTTGGAGAACAAGAAGCATTAGTGTTAAATCAAGATAAGATACTATGCATCTTCAAGAAATTACTCTAGTAACTGCCTTAAACAATGTTTTCTGGTTTCTGCTTAAGGATTTGTATTATTGGGTTTCTTTGTATTATTGTTTTATGGTTTCTGCTGGTAGGAGTTGTATTATTGGATTTCTTTGTATTATTGGTTTTCTGCTTAAGGATTTGTATTATTGGGTTTCTTTGTATTATTGTTTTCAAGTTTCTGCTGATAGAATGTGTATTATCGGAAAGTTTAACTAAACCAACATGATACAGTCTAATTGTGGGTGTTGATTAGGATGTAGAGAATCAATCACCTTGGTTTTTTCTTGGATCCAAGTTTTTCTTCTTGTATTAAATTGATATGGTGATTTAACAATTGTGATTATTGCATTCAGAAGTTAGTTAATTAGTGGTCGGGTCGGGTCGTCAAAATCTTTCAATTATTGAACCTATGATAAAAAAGGTGTTTGATTGTCTTTGTCTTGGTGAAACTATGCAATCGGAACTCTATATGTAACAACATAGCACTTCTTTTTGGTTTTTACCAAAAATAAAATAAAAATAATTACACTTCTTTTTGGTTTATAATTGCTGTATTTGATTGTGTTTGTTAGAACCAGTTTAATTATCTTGGCTTGATTCTATTTGAACACATTTGAGAGTAGTTAAAGGATTAATGGTTGATATTCTATGCTCAGGCAACTGGGATGGTCACTGTGACGGTTGTCCTCTGCTTTTGGCTTTGAAATATTGTTTTAGATTTTTGTTTTTGGTTTGTAAAAGGATTTAAATATTATGTTTGTATGGTTTGTTATTTTTTTAACATAAATTAAGTATGTTGTTTTAGTTTTTATTTTTGGTTTGTAAAATGATACAAATATTTATTTATGTATGTGCTTCATTATTTTTTTAGTATGGACTATAAATTATAAATTAAATATATTTTTTATTTTTTTAAAAATAATTTTGAAAATAAGTTTAACGTGTTAACGGATTTGGTAACATGTTACACGATAATTTTATAAACGGGTTTGAGTTTATATATTTCAACACGAAAACTTAACGGGTCAGATTTGAGTACGAAAATTTTAACACGAACATGAATACCACATGATACGACACGTTTCCAGGTCTAACCGTAAATACTATTTACCTGATGCAAAATTAAATGGATGCAATAGAAGAAAAGAAAGTTCAGATTAGAATACGCAAATGTAGGGGTGGCAATAAATATAAATGAATCGTCCGTTATTTAAAGTTATTAATCGTATCAAAATGTTTTAACAATGCATAATATGTACCTATTTAATATGAGTGTTAAAATATGTTTACATGTTTAATTTATTTTAATCAAATATTACTATTATTTTAATATTTTTAACATTATAATATACTATAATTTTTTTTTATCATCATTCTTTAATTTTTATGCATTAATTTAATTTATTTAGGTCAATTTCAAATTAAGCAAACTTACTTGTTAATGATCTATTTTATAATTTTGTCAACATTATTAACACTAATAGATTAATTAACAAATTATTTTCAAATTGAATTTTCATATAAGCTCAAAGTGCCATCCCTGAGTGATTGGTTATGCAACTTACTCTAACCAAAAAAGTTTGATAATTTATTTATTATATTTATCAATAAGAAACCTAAATTTTACATTTTGCCAATACTTCCAGACTTCCATTATATGAGTAGGACCTCTTAAAGTTTTAATCTTTTAGTTTTATAAATTCTTGAAAAACACTATAAAAACTAAATGGTATTCGTTTTTTCATTTTATTAAATCTTGAACTTTTTTTGCTTTTGTTATTGTTGTCTTTTTCTCTGTTTTCATCCCCATAGTTTTTGTTTGTTAATAAATTTTACAATAGGTTTTTCACTACATTAACTGTTACATTATAAGACAAGCAGAAATAATAGTAATCTATTATAATATGTAATAGCAAAAGAACAAATTAATGTGTTGATAATAGCAAAAGCTTGAGCAAAAATAGTAGAAAACAATACTTAATGCACATACGAGCCAGGTGCCTAATTGTAAATTGGATTTGGTTTGTATACTAATTATATAGAACTAATTTATGGCACTTTATCAATCTTTCCAAGAAAGTAGGGTTTAGTCTGCAAAAACCACCAACATCAATTAAGAAAAACTTCTTTGGGATGCCACAATTCTAATTAATAAATATTCTAATTAATAAATACAACAATTATTAACGATTTAATAATTGTTTATAAAAGATAGACATGTGTATCTGTAAGTTTTGATATAGTTGGGATACAATTCCAACTACCAATATATATGTTTCAATTATTCTTATTGACAGGTTGTTGTCGCTTGCTGCCTTGCCATGGTAGATAAAAGAATAACCAAGAAGGATCCTATTTATAACTAAAATTAATTCAAAATTTAGTTTCAATTTTATTTATTTTATATATGATAAGTACGAACTAAAAATTTTATGGTAAAAATAATATATGTAAGTGGCAACATCTATGTTGATTTTCACACAATAAAAAAAAAATTATCAAATAAGAGTTTTAAAAAATAAGCAATCAATCCTTATGGTAATATCAATAGGTTCATGTAAATGTGACAAGTTGTCATTTTTCTATTTAAATTTTATTCAAAAAAAATCCTTAACAATTTTTACTGCATTGTTACTATATTAAATCTCCAATTTTATTAGTAGTACATTTTTCTTTTATTTTGGATAGAAAAGTGATGATTTGGGATAAAAAAAAATGGAACATAATTATAAAAAATAAAGGATTGATGGAGGAAGAGAATGAGCCGGAGCTTATTTAGCTATTCAGTCAGCCACTTTATTAGTATTATGTGAAACCAGAGAAAAATTGCAAGCAACAAAAGAATGAGATGAGAAGATGAATAATATTAGCAATAAATCATACAGATTCCCAATTAAGCCATACAAATTTTAGTAGAAACAAAAAAAACTTATATTTTCTCGTTAATAATTATTATAATTTTTTTTTGCTATTTATTTGATCGTTACTAAAAGATTATATTTTATACGATAATTTTAATTAAAGAAAATTTAATTTATTTGATTTTTTAATACTAAAATTTTAATAAAACATAAATATTTTAATAATAATTATTTAAAATGTTATAATACATATAAATTACGGATGATTGATTATTAATGATAATAAATGTTATTTTTAAAATTTTTGGATTTATTTTTCAATACCTACTTTCCTTGTCCACACCTCTGTTGTCTTTTTGGTAAATCTTGTCCACATCTCAATGATTGGGAAAGTGGAGAGTTCAAATTTAAATCCATTACTTAACAATTAAGATTTTGAATTCAAAATCTTAGTAAAAAAAAAAATTTGAATTCAACGACTGATATAAAATAAGAGTTTTTTATTAGGTGTGGTAATCAAGGAAGGGACCTTTCTTTCATAATAAATGTTATTTTATTATTTTTCATTGCAATGATTAAATTTATTCGTCCAGACAGATAAGGTATTGAAACAATTGATTTTTGATGAATACATAGAAACGATTGATTCCTAAACTATAAAGTAGATAATGGGGATTTTTAATACATTTTATTTGGGATAGTTACACTTTATGTTTTCAAATTTCAACCGTATCATCAAAGTTATCAACTTTCAATTTTTGTAATTTGATCCCAAATTCAATTTTTTCGCTAATTGAAATTAGCGCCTCTGTCTCACATAAGCAATATTAAAATACAATTTGGTCCAATTTAAGCTTCTAGTTTTTATTTGTTGCCTTTTAGTTTTATTTTATTAAAATGTAAGCCGTTAAAGAAATTTACATTTTAGTATTTTTTATTCATTAAAAAAGTCAAGCCGGTTCAAATAAGTATTTTTATTTTTTGAAAATTTGCAGATGGTTCAGTCAAGATCATCTTCACAAATCCAGAAGCATCTTTCAGTGCTACCTCACCAATTTTTATTTTTTGGCGATCACTCTAGTTGCTATTGAAGAAAACATTTATGTCTTCAATTTTAATACAGAAGGCTAAAAAATCTATGTTGATAAAATTTATGGTCATTTCATATGGAACATTGATTATTCTATATGTGACCTTCATTGTGACTGTTGGCTCCACCATGAAAGCGATGATGCAACTTAGAAAGATAAAAAGGTACATCATCATAAAGCTCGCCACAAAAGCACACCCACCAAAAGACGTTATTCTCCAGATGATCCAGATAGCCCTGGATAGGCCTTTATAAAAAAAACATAAGCTTTTAGATATTTACAAAAGAAGCTTGGAGGTTTTGGAAGATGGATTCCTCCCTGAAACCTCTCAGGATAAAAATGTCAACCCTTGTATGATGCTTTCATCCTCATCTTGATATTATGAGGAAAATTTTCATGCTTTAGAAAGACATGTAGATCACTCTGCAAAATTCTCTTTACGACTATATGTCCAGCCAAAAAAAGTTTTTCCTGATGGAAAATTTTCCCTTCATTCCCAAGGTGAAGAAGTTCTAAACTGGCAGTCCATGAATGCTTTCGCCCAAAATCAAGTTCTGGAAAGACCTGATACAAAAATTGACAGAATTGTTCCATAACAAATATTACAGACACCAAGTTGGATTCACTATTTGCGGAAGTATGAAAGCTATATCTTAATTTGCAATCCAAAATCATCAAGCTTGACTTTGAACTAAAAGACTTGATCACCTAGAGATACTATGGTTCAGAGTTTGATTCTAAAGAAAGAGAAATCAGGGCTCAAGGCGCATTTGCGAGAAATATATGATGATTTGGAACGAAAACACGGTCCTTTTGATCTTGTCCCCCATTCTTTCTCATCTTTTGTCCCTTCATAGTCTTATCCATCTTCTAAACCTGATTATTCCAAAATCTTCAGAATGACCCATGAAATCTTCAATGATCCATCTATTTCTAAACCATCCACTTCCAAACAGAAAAAAAAAGAAGCCCTTCTCCCTCTCTATCTTTCTCCAGATTTCCTACTCAAAATTTGAAAGAACCAACTGAAAATCCTGAGGAAAAGCAGGCAAGTCAGCCAATGCAGAGTATGGAAACTGCCACTGAACCTCACCATTCTGATACATCCTCTAACTCCTCTGCGTATTCCTCATAACCTGAGATGGCAGACATTACTAAAATTCTAATGGCTATGTTAGCTGCTTCTCATAACTAGTTACCTGATCAGGCATAAACATCTTAGATGCCTACGGACCCTATTATTGAAAAATCATCTAAAATGACAGATGAGGCTTCCAAATCTTGGTTTCCAAATCTTGGAGCATATAAACAAATTCAGTTCATTCACTCCGAAAGTAGTAGTCAAGCTTTTGGAACCATCTATCAAGAGTTCATTGGAAGTGATGATCTTATTGACACTCAAGCAAGAAAATAATATTTTGCTATGAAGTGTTGTTCTTTAAAGAAAAAGGATCTTGATTTCCATTATCAGAGAATGTCACAAAGATATTACATGCTCAATTGTCACAATGATGTCAATCTTCGACAAGTCTACATAGCTTCTCTTCCCAATGAATTATAATCAGGGTTGTCCAGATCTATCACCTTGACCAGAAAAGACATGGCCAATATCACCTTTGGAGAACTTCAACATATGGCATTAGCTGCTTTAGAAACAATATGTGAAACTAACAACTTTTCTCATCAATGATGGATGAATGTTCAAAGTTCAAAAAAGCTTGCAAGAAACCTCACCAGCAGGTCAAATGCAAAGAAAATCAGCACGGATGCAAAACTCCACAAAAACATCATATGAAAATGTTCACCCATCATAAAGGACGAAAAATATGTTTCTTCAAGAAAAGTTTCAGAAAAGGAGAACAAAAGTCAGATAGGTGTTTTATCTGCAAGCAAAAAGGATATTTTGCCAAAAATTGTCCAAAGAAAAGAACCCGGGTAGCAAAGATGATCCAATAGCTCGAAGCCACAGTTATGGAATCCCAAGATGACGAAGTTGATTTTCAATCTTTGTTTCATAACAATACGAACTAGATGAAGAAACTATTTTTGCCTTACCCTATTCTAGCTCTGATGGCTTAGATGAGGACTAATACATCTCTGTATTCAAAGTAGAGCCAGTTCTCAGTGTTATTCCTTTTCCTCTTGTGCCCAACGTCGAGGAACAAATTTTTTCTTCCAAATATGTTGTCCCTATAAAAGCCATTGCCTATATGGACACATGAGCATATAAGACAATGATTAATCCTTCCATACTTCTGGAAAAAGCATGGAAACCTCATACTGAATATTTTAGGGCAGCCGATGGGAAAATATTCAAGGCAGGAATCATTACCAAACAAAAAGTTGTA
Source organism: Ochetophila trinervis (assembly GCA_003254975.1). NCBI lineage: Eukaryota > Viridiplantae > Streptophyta > Magnoliopsida > Rosales > Rhamnaceae > Ochetophila > Ochetophila trinervis. Next base: position 38,515 of record QANX01005151.1, on the reverse strand, counting down.
ATCAAATTCTTTCCAAATTGTATTCTTCGGTCCAGAGTTTTAGAAACTAAACTTCCTAATAAAGACATCCTCATCGGAATTGATATCTATTGCCAAGCTGAACGATTAAAGATTCTTCCTAGGGGACACCAATATAAGAGAGAATTTAGACCATATACTGATATGCCTAAATTATTCTCTTTATTAGAAATCCCTTATGGCTTTGAACAAGAGAGATCCAACCTCTTGAGGCTCTGTGCTTATAGCAATGATAAGTTCACACATGATCATCCTCTCTGGAAAAATGAAGATTTCTTTATTGAACTTCATATCAAGCTTAATGAATATGTAAATCCAGCCAAGGCATCTCATCCAGGGATGACCCCTTCAGATCACCTACTAGCCAGACGAGAATGCTCACAACTTCTTGCTCAAGGCTTAATTGAACCAACAACATCTGATTGAGCTTGTCAAGCTATTTATGTCAACAAGAGATCAGAGAAACTTTGAGGGAAAAAGAGACTTGTCATTGATTATAATCCTTTTAGTCAATTTCTTAGAGATGATAAATTCCCTCTTCACAAAATTAGTTCTATTTTCACTCATCTTCAAAAAGCAAATATATTTTCCAAATTTGATCTTAAGGCATGCTTTCGGCAATTAGGAATTGATTTGAAAAACATATACAAGACATCATTTTGTATTCTAAATGCCCAATACCAATGGAAGGCCCTACCATTTGGCCTTAAAGTTACGCCATCTCTGTTTCAAAAGACTATGGTAAGCATCTTTGAGCCTATCCTTCACAGTACATTGATCTATATTAATGATGTTCTTTTCTTCTCTAAAAGTCCTACAGTCCATAAATAGTTATGGGCCCAATTCATCCAAATAGTAAATCAACATGGAATCATGTTATCTGAAAAGAAAAGTCAATTGGCCTAACAACAATTGATTTCCTTGGCATGCATTTCAAGGATGGAAAATTTGAGCCCGGTCCACATATTGCTTAAGATATTCTCAACTTTCCCAATGAGAATCTTACCACTAAACAAGTCCAGCAGTTCCTTGGTATTATCAATTTTCTTAGAGATTTTATTCTCCATGTGTCTAGATATACATGCCACTTGTCAAAAATGTTAAAAAAGAAGGCCCCTTCTTGGAGAAAAGACTTGAACGAAGTTATCAAGACACTTAAGAACTTAAAAAGATACCCATTACTGGAAAAATGATTCTGCAAACAGATGCCAGTGATCTTTTTTAGGGAGCTGTGTTGATTGAGGAAGATGACAAAGGCCAAAAGCATTATTGTGGTCATGCCAGTGGACAGTTCAAAAAATCCGAAAAAGCATATCATACAATCTACAAAGATATTCTTGCTGTCAAATATGGGATCCAAAAATTTGAATTTCATCTTCGAGGCTATCACTTCATGGTACATATGGACAATTCATATTTTCCTAAGGTACTGAATTCAAAAACAAAACTCTTATTGACCCTCAATTGTTAAGATTAAAGGACTGGTTTGTAAAATATAATTTTTTGGTCCAACATATAAAGAAAGATCTAAACATCATTTTCGATATGCTTCTTTGGCCCAAACCTATCCAAGTCATTACCTCCATTTCTTCTTTCCTTTTAATCTGCATGGCCTCCAATCCTCTTTGCCTAAGAGAAAATATCCATAAGGATATTCTCCCTTACCCGAAAGATGTCTGCATTGTCTCTCATATCTAAACCTTAGCAAAAAACCATTGTCTTTATTATTTGACAAACATTTTTACTGCAAATCCTTCTTGAAATCATGTAGATCTATTTGAACTAGATACTCCTTTCATGGTCCCTTTTCATATATGTCCAAAATCATTTGGAGACAATCACCTTTGGTTCCTGTGGTGTTCCATAATTTTATACTCCATTTACTTGGTTTTCTCTCCCATGGAGATCTATCACCATCTACATGACCCAGCCAATAAAGATTCACTCATCTGGACTTTTTTCGAATGGTTCTCCCCTCTCATGTGGTGGAGCAAAGAATTTGCAAAAATTGTGGGTCATCAAAATTTGTGGAAAATGAAAGAAGAAGTTGTTAAAACTATGTCCATATTCATTTCCAACAAACTATATTTTTTTTTTCATCCGGCGAATAATATTTTTTGGACACAAAACATCAGCTATGAATGGTGCATATTGGCATACTCTCCCATTAAACAAGTAGCTGTAAAAGAATATCTTTATGAACATTTCTATGAGATCAATGGCATGTCATTCAGAAAAAATACATCTTTTGCACTACCTTTGGCCTACCTCCAAAAGGTTCCAAAGATCTTCCTGGTTTATTTATTGGTCCTTCCACTAGTCACCAAACCAAACCAGACTCTTTTGCTAGTCCATAGATACAAATAGAATCCATGGAATATTTTGCTGATTTCCAAAATCTGTATGAAGATGATGAAGAACATGATTGCGATCCCTTTCACAATGAATACCATGACCTGAACAAACCATGGTGGCACAACTTATATGGATATGTCGATTCAGATGATTATAAAAATTATAATCTCTCCCCAGCCAGAATAGCATGTGAATAAATTCCCTCTAGTTTTTACAAATATTTTGGCACTATATTTTTTTACTCGTGCTTTTCATTTTATGAGTTTTTCTGTATGGTCTAGGCCAAAAAATATAAGGTATGGTAGTTATTAAAAGAAAAAATGTGTGGTTTGTATTAAAGTAAGAATGATTGGTGTGTATTAAGGGTATTTAGTGTTTTTACATCTATTCTCCCTCTATAAATAGAGGCTTGAGCTCATTTTGTAAACTTGTTAAAATCATAATAAAATATCCTTTATTAGATTCATGTCTTCTTTCTAAACTCTAACCTTTCTTCCTGAAAGCCATTCGCCTTAATTCTTGCCATGTTAGTATGCTCTACCCTCACCTTGTTCTCAAGGATCTTGGGTATCAAAACACATCATAGCTATGATGCCAGTATGCTCTACACTTGCCTTTTGAAAGGATCTGGTGCCTCAGAAAACATCTATAGCTCCTGATCCATGCTACGATCTCTTCTTACATAAGTTCTCCAGACTTTGTTATGGACTGAACCTTGAGATTAGTCAGTTTAGGGTAACAACTTTTGATCTCGATTTGTGAAGCAAAGCTTGAGCAACTCGTGTTTACTTATGTTTGTGAGAGCTCCCGGCCAGTGTTGGTATTATAAATACAAAAAATACAATTAACCTTTGACAATAGCAACTTCAAAAAAAAAAAAACCTTTAATAATAATTGAAAACTATTGAAACACCAATAATTGATGTTGCATGTATACATAGTGACAATTCATATCAACCTAAAATCTGAAGCATGTTAAACATGTTGACTTGTCTGACCTATTTAAATAAAATATTATTATTATTTATATTTATAAAATATATATTTGTTTATTATTATTTTATCTTTTTATACATTAATTTAACTTATTTGTGTCAATTTCGAGTTATGCTGCGTAAAATTAAACAAATCTTTTTGAATGTATTTCGTATCATGGCCTAAATTGTCACCTCTAAATACAAATGCATATGAATATGGGAACTTTAAGGTATAGTCACCATAGATGACCATAAAAATACTCGTACCCGGTGCGCCAAACTATAAATGTACGTTTTTGCACTATCGTCGTCCGTTGTATGACCTGCAAGAGAAAAAAAAAATGTCAAGGTCTTGGAACACTGGTGTGGTGCCTGCCAAAGATACTTCAATGCTCAAGTTAGACAGAGGTTTATGAATGCTTAAAATAAAGTGTTCTTTCTAGGATAATGAATGTAAGATCTTTACCTTTATAGTGAAGTTAGGTATTTATAAATGTCTCTAAATTTAGGTTTTTTTAATTCCTTTAAGAAGCCGTCCTTCAACCCAAATAGGCTAGACCACAAGGCCTTGAAATTAAGTCACAAAGGTGACCTAATTCTTGGACAATAATATCCCTGATCTTAAGTAATCATTCTCAAACGCTACGCCTGATTTCATGTACATTCTGAATTACTTGACTGAACTTTGGCTAAATTAACTCTATTGATTGTCAATAATATATTGAACCAGAATGCTCGAGACTTATTTCATTCTCAGACTACCCGTGATTCATCCTCATCCTCTACTTCGAGTACACAATACAACTTTCAAGTGACTCCTCATACAATTTGACCAACTTTCTGTTATCAATGATGAACATATTGGTCAAGTAAAAATACCCCACATAGGTATTTTCCCCAGTTGCTCAGATGCCTTATATTCGTTCTCTCATAGCATTTGTTGTTGTACGTCAATGGAAGCTTTTTCAGATGGATGTCACAAATGCTTTTTAATGATGATATTGTTGAAAAGGTTTATATAAAACTACCTCATGGTTATAACCATCCACCCAGAAAAGTATGCAAATTACACAAGGCTCTTTATGAATTTAAACTATCACTTCGTGCATGGTTCTCCAAGTTTTGTTTTGCTTTCAATGATGTTGGATTTCAGTTTAGCCCTTATGATCATGCCATGTTTCATTGAAAAAATACTCGAGGTACCGCTATTATTCTTGTTTATGTTCACTACAACAAAAGTTACATTTTACGGCTTGCTTTGTGCGCCATTAAAATGCTTTACGGCATACAATCTGTATGCTGTATAAAGCCTTGCCATAAAAAGTCTTCTTTTTTTACAGCATTCATTATTTGCCTTAAAAATGTTTAAAAAATGCCGTAAATTTACTTATTATGGCTTACATTTGTTTGCTGTAAATAAATATACATTTACGGTATATAATTCATGCCATAAAAGTGGAAGTAAATATCATATTCTATGGCATATATTTGCATGCCGTAAATAAATAAACATTTAAGGCATACTTTGTATGTCATTAATAGTTTGATTTTATGCCTTTCACAACTCATATTTGATAAAAATATTTATTATTTTATTAAAATGTTGGAATAATTTTGAATTCCTCTTTTTTTTTTTTTAATTTAATGTGTTGGATACATAAATTTAATAACTTGTAAAATAAAAGACAAATTTCATAATTAATAAAACCATTAAAATTAATATGGTTAATGCACAAAGATAATCCATCTATCAATTTTTTTTCATTTATAAATTTTAATAATCAACAAAATGATCCAATGTAGTTGTTCAAAATATGTAAAGTAGTAAAAGGTTTATCTAATTTAACTAGTTCTTGCCAAAAACTACTTCAAAAATACCTATGAAGCTTGTTTCACATCTCAAAAATATATAATATGCATGCTTGAACTTTAGAGAATGAGTTGGATACCTGTAAAAAAAGCAATAAACATAGTTTATATGACCATCTATAATCTAGCAAAGAGTCAACTTCAAAATTAATAAAAATAAAAGTGAGAAATACCTTCAAGAAATCATTTTGATATATTTGATTGGCCATGCAATTGTACTTCCTAATGCATCTTCAAGAAGGAAATGCTCACGTGTTGGTCAATATAAGGTGACATTATCAATCACTTCATTAACCCATACTTCCCAACTTTCATTACCAAGAGAGACATGATGCACTAGATCACTTGGATTCATTGTAGCAATTTCTCCAATTGCAACAACATCATCTTTTCCAAACCAACGCAACAGTTTGCATTTACTCCTTTCAAGGTTCATTGAATCATTCATACTTTTGTCTCCAAGCTGTCAAATACAAATTCAATAAATAATAATAAAAAGTATTGCTTTTGAACATATTCAAATAGTGTAACAATTAAAAAATAGAGTTTTCACTTACATTTTCTTCTTGTTTAGAATTTGTAATATTTTGCTTCTCTTGAATCATAGCTTTTAATTCTTTAACTTCATTTCTTAATTCTTGCATTTGGCTCTGTATGTTATAGTTATGCACCAAAGCATTTAGCATTGAAGGAGTTGCACCAAGCTCAAATCCTCTAACCCATCCTCGACGTTCAGGACCAAGTACTTTTGCGACACCATCATCTTTAAGAGAATATTTACTTAGAGATGTAACAGTTTGAGAATATGCTTTTATTTCTTTCTGAAATCATTTAAGATAAGTGATAAATACATATATATATATATTAAAACATAGAGCCATCAGACAAAAAGGAAGAAAAAGTTAGCTTTACCAATGTTTCTCCAACAGATTCATTAACTGGCTCACCATTCTTTCTCAAATGTCCTCGAATCCAAACATCATCTCTCATTATGGAAGCAGGATTTTCACTTTCAATACGCTGCATAAAAAAAATATTTTGTCATGCATATAATAGTACCATAGATATTCACAACTTATCTAGCATATTTATAATAATATTTGACAATTTAAATAACTAACCATTTTTGCTTCAAGCGAGCAAAGCCCTTCAGACTTGTTGTATGTGGTAAAGTTTGGGAAGCCCTTATTTTTTTTAATCTCTTACTCATTTCCTATTAGACCAACAAAGACCAAGACAAAATGAATACATGAAGCTATATATATGTGTGTCTATATATATATACATATACATGTATGTGTGTATATATAATTGTTACTTGTACGGTCACATTCAATACCCAAAGATTGCTCAAATGTACATATACGTATACATATTACACACACACACACACATATATATATATAGGTGTGTGTGTGCATAACAATATTGGATTATAAATATTAACAAACAATAAGAAAAGTATAAAACCTTAGGCATGTATGTGTACTTGTAGATCTTAATGGCATATATGTGTGTCTATATGTGTATACATATATATATATATATATCTGCTTGAGGTCACTAAACAAAATGAAAATGCAAAAGCAAGGAACAAAGTATATAAACAGTTCAAAAGATTGCCAAATAAAAGAAAAAAATTAACCGTATATGGTTCTGAAAATCGTTTCTTCAGAAATGCTTGCCAATCTTCCATGGAGCCAATGTTATCAGGCTTAAGAAGGCAAGCAGCACGTGACATGCCAATACATTGTCTTTGCTTCTTCACTTGTTTTAGCAAAATACTTCGATGATCTCTCCAATGCTTTGCCAATTTTTGCATAATGTAATTTTTATGACAATTGTCGACATCAAACTTTTGCTGCATTAAAGCATATATAATTAGTAAGAAGTTACATAGAGAAACTTTTGCTGCATCAAACCAAATAAAAAATACTAACTGTGTGCCCCATTTAAAACTATAAAATGATTGCCTTCTCATTGAGTTAATAGAAAAAATGATTTAAACTTTTGGTAAATAAAATGATTTAAACTTTTGCTGAATGTTGACTGTCAATGCTATATTTTGTCATGGGGATATAGCTTGCAAGAACTAAATATAGTGGAAAATAGAGGAAAAGAATAATCTTGTTTACACACACATATATATAAATTGGCCCTTGCAATTGTAGAAATATGATGTGCTTTTAAGTTCTACAATTATGAATACTACATGATATAATATATAATATGATTAAAGGTCACAGTTTGGCTATCACATGGACTACTTATATAATATAAGATTATTGGAAGTTTGCATCTCTATCTGGCAGAGTCATAGCTTATATTCCATCAGTAAATGGAAGTGCAGAAAAAAAAAGCTNATATTCCATCAGTAAATGGAAGTGCAGAAAAAAAAAAAGGGTTCTAACTTCTAAAGCTTATATACAAAATGCATAAGAGCAGGGCCATCTTAATTCAATTTGGGGACCAAGGCAAGAGTTTTAAAAGGAGGCTTAAATATTATAGCACGTGAACATAACAGAAACATTGTTATAAGAACATAACAAGTACATACATACATAACAGAAATATATATATTTATATATATTATTTAACATAAACATTTAAATGTAAAGGAAGCATGTAAAATATATACATGTGCGTGTGTACCATAAGACTGCAATTAATTAATTCCAATAAAATTATAATGTTACTTATTCATATATACATTTTCTTGAGTTTGTCTTGATTTCCTTGAACCCTTCTTAGATGACTACATTAAACAATATAAGAAAACTCATTTTGTTAATGTAATTTCAATTTAATTTTTTTTTCAATCATGTAATAATATAAAGTTATGAAATGTATAAAAGCTTACTTCACCAACATCTGGCACATTATGTCCTTTCATATGTAATGTCTGAAATAACAAAAAACTATAATGGAGAGTAAAATCTAAGCCTGTTGAGAAACAATTATAGCTACATTAGAAATTCATATAGTAGATATGCATGAACATTCAAATTGCTTCACAAACTTATTTCTTAAAGCAAAATCATAATAATAATAACAATAATGAAGAACAACCTGTACTTACTAGTAATGTACAATAATGCTTCATGTTACAGCTCTATACATAGAACTCATGTTTTAACATCTGGATCTGGTTTTTAAAATAAAAAAAATATAAGTGTCAAAAAACATTACAAAATCAATATAACAATTATATATTACTACTCATTACAAACATTAACATTGATAAAACAACATTTACGAGAAATTATATGCAAAAAAGAACCATTTGATATAGAATTACCATATTGTACATCAATTCCCTCACAATCATGTCTTACATAACCTTCATTGTCAATAGTAAAATCAAGTCTAGATATGTCTAATGGTGTGGATGGAGTATAAGCTTCTTCATCAAAAGTTTCAAACTCATGAAATCCTCTTGGAGGTGCTGTTAATACGACATACTAATTAGATGTTTCACTCTCCCTAGAATAAAAAACCTGTTTTGCTTGAGACGCCAAAATAAATGGGTCTTTTTCAAATTGATGTTGTCCTTGATGAAGATTAACCAATGTAAATCCATCTTCAATTTTGACTCCGCTTCCTGTATTTGCCCAATCACAATGAAATATGGGAACTTGAAACTCATGATAATCAAGTAAGACTATGTCTTTTATAACCCCATAATAAAAAAATTTCCCAACTACATGGCTTGTATCCCGTATACTAGATCGACAAATAGTTTCTGCTTCAATAGAAATTCCACTATTTTGTGTACTTCTATTAACTTCAGCTATGTGAAACCGATGTCCACCAATCACATAACCAGAATACAACATCACATCATTTCTTGGCCGACATGCAAGCCATTTCAATGTACTTGACATATTACTACTGTTTGATCTAACCTTCTCCGCAAACCATGAACTAAAAGTCTCTATGTGTCTCTTTTGCAATAAACTTTCATTATTGGCAAGGCATCTGTCAGCATTCTTAATCTCCTCCACATGCATCCTAATAAATAAATAAATATGCAGTAAGACAAGTTTAGGAGAAAATATTACATATTTTTTAAATTAATAAATTTTAATACTATATTTACTTTATGTACGGTTCCACATCTGCACTGTTAAATAGAACATAACGGTGAGCAACCTCTAGCATTTCACGGTTCAAAGTTTTAAACTTTCCTTTAGAAATTGGACGTCCATCAACAATAATATCATTCTCAAAATCCTCATTTCGAGTATGTCAGATACCTACTTCAGCAACTTTTTTCAAGTATACACTACAAAAGTGCATACACTCTTCAACTAAATAGGACTTTGCTATGCAACCCTCAGGTCTTGACCGGTTTCTAACATATCCTTTAAGAATCTTCATAAACTTAAAGAAAAATATAATTGGAATCTTAAACTTTTTTTTTATCCTATTTTTATTGTTAAATAATTAGAATAGAATATAAATATATAAATAAACTCATATTACCTTTCAAACGGGTACATCCAACGATATTGTACAAAACCACCAATATGAACTTCACGCCCAAGATGAATACTCAAGTGGACCATAATGTCAAAAAAAGATGGGGGAAAAACCTTTCAAGCATGCACAAAGTCTCAGTAACATCATCCTCAAGCTTTTCCAATTGATTTTTATCAATCACTCTTTGACATATTTGATTGAAAAATGCACATAATCTAAATATTGCAGTTATGGGTCCTTTAGGTAAAAGTCATTGTAAAGCAACTGATAACAATTGTTGTATAAGGACATGACAATCATGAGACTTAAGATTTATAATCTTATGATCTTCTAATGAAACACACTTTGCAATGTTAGAGCTGTAACCATCAGGTAATTTAAAATCAAATAATCTCTTACACAACAATTCTTTTTCCTTTTTAGATAGCATATATGATGCTGCCGGCAAGTAATATGTATTCCCTTTCAATTCTGGATAAAGATCCCTTCTAATACCCATATTTTGCAAATCTTTATGAGAATTGAGTCCATCTTTTGATTTTCCCTTGACATTTAAAATAGTTCCAATAATACTTTCACAAATATTCTTCTCAACATGCATTACATCCAAATTATGACTTAAAAGTAATGTATGAAAATTATAAATACATTAACTAATCAAAATAAATATGAGAAAAATAAATAAGAAATGATAAATCAATTATAAACAGTTAAAAATAACTAACCTCCCAATATGGTAGATCAAAGAATAATGATTTCTTAGTCCATGGCAAATTAGAATCCGCTGTTATCTTCTTCCTTATTTTTTTCCTTATTTTTCCTCAATTGTTTTCAATGTTTTTTATTGCGCACATAACTTCTGAACCTGTTAATATTTTAGGCTTAGGCCTATGGTCTTTATTTCCATCAAAGCACGCTTTTTTCATCCGGTTTGGGTGATTATATGCAAGAAATCTTCTATGATCCATGTAGGTAAAGTATCGACTATAAGACAACCATTGTGAACATATGGATACACCACAAACTGGACATGCTGCTCTACCTTTTGTTGAATATCTAGATAAATTTCCATAGGCTGGAAAATCATTAATTGTCCACATTAGAACAACCTTCAAATTGAACAGACTTAGTAAATGCATCATATACATCAACACCATTGTTCCACAGCTCCTTTAAATCTTCTATGAGCGGTTCTATATATACATCAATATCATTCCCAGGTTGTTTTTGACCTGGAATTAACAAAGTCAACAATAAATTTTCCTTGGACATACATATCCAAGGGGGGAGATTATATATAACTAGTATATCTGGCCAACAGCTATATCTAGAACTTAGATCACCAAAAGGATTAAACCCATCAGAAGAGAGACCTAGCCTAAGATTTCGTGGATCTGATGCAAAGATGGCCATTTTTTATCAATTCTATCCCAAGCTAATGAATCAACTGGATGCCGCATTTTTCCATCATGAATTTTGTGATTTGAGTGCCAAAGTAGTTGCTCTGCCATTTCAGGTGACCTAAACATTCTTCTAAATCTTGGTATGATTGGAAAATACCGCAATACCTTTGCAGGTACCCCTTTCTGAATCTTTTTCGTCCGTTCATTAAGTTTCCACTGTGAAGATGCACATTTTGGACATATATCCAATTTTCTAGATCCTTTCTAAATAAACAACAATCATTCACACATGCATGTATCTTCTCATATCCTAGATCAAATGTTTTCAATAACTTTTTAATATAATAGAAAGAATCAGGAAGTGTGTTTCCATGTGGTAATATGTCCTGGAGAATATCGAGAAGTTTGTTAAAACCATTATCAGATATACTATGTGTAGCTTTAAGCTTGTATAAGACAAGGATTGCAGATATCTTTGTGTATTTTGTACAACCAGAATATAAAGGAATTTCGACATCTTCATATAAATTTGAAAATTCTCTTTCTACACTTTCATTCTCTGGTTCCAACACATTGTCATTTGGAAAGTATGCATCTCTATACATCCTATACGTCTCTAAATTTTCCACATCTTGAGGAGGCGATGGTCCTTTTGGTGTTTCACCATGAAACACCCACGTAGTATACGTAGGATCCATCCCATGCATGAATAAATGCCCATACATGGTATCAAAATGTTGGTGAAAAAGGTTTTTACAACATTTGCAAGGGCATATTACCTTTTTTGGATTCTCTGCATTAGCTTGCACCATATTTACAAACTTTCTGGCACCATCTTGATATGCCTTAGTAGCTCTATAAAAGAATATTATATATATATATATTATTTAAACATACATAGGCAGAAGGTATTTTAAAACATTATCTATTCAAGAGAGGTCAAATAACCTTGATAAGTGTATCCAATCTTTATCCATGACATGAGAGGAATAATATTAAAATATAACCTGTTATAATAATGTTACAACTAAGTTAAAAGTTGTATATATTTCTATAGTTACAACTAAGTTAAAAGTATGTATATATTTCTATTATTTTGTTATTTCTATAAACCAACAACTTTATTTCTAACCTATTATGACAAAGTTACACAACCAGTCTTGCATGGTTTATAACTAAAACAGAAGTTAGCCTAAATTTTTTTGAATGTTTTATGAGGCATTATGTAAAATTTGTTTAGCTGTAAATTTTTTTTAATTAATTTATGGTGTAAGTGGCATGGTAAAATATAGATATATATTGGGATTCCTCATTGAATGCATGCTTACAGAGTTGACTATCCTCTAAAACTTGAATAGTTAACTTGAATAGATAGGAAAAGAAAGATGATCTCATTGTCCTTTTATACTTTGTTCTAAATTTATAACATTATCATGTTGCTAACTGACTTGGTCCTATTCTCTTATTAGTTATCGAGCAGCAATGATATTAGTATTGATAGCAGTGGCCTCTATAGTGGGTTTTATCAGTGGGCTTATCATGCATTATTAAAGCCTCCCCCTCCAAAACATGTGGGTCACCAAAGGGTCCTCCTATGACTTGGTCCTATCCTCTTATTAACTTTTCATTATAATGGGTTTCATTATAAGGAGAATTCTAAAAGGAAAAATAATTTGGCCATACAACATAAAAATTGGTAGCAGTGGGACTATACACCAACAATGAGAATTAGCAGCTCAATGTATTTTCAGGATGCTAAGCAAATATATAAATACACTAAAATTAACAAGATAAGCATAAAATAAATGCTCATAACCTTGCTTCATCAAAAGAATTTAATGCACATTCCTAGTTATCATGCAATGCTGTAGAACATGAATGGCCACTTAATAAATCATTAAAACAAATAATGCACAGTTGACAAACCTTAGATAGCCAAAAGCAAATTATGAAGAGCCTAATCTATTGCATTCATCCTTTTCAGTTGGTAGGAAAATATCCGCTTGAGGCCCTGCTTCACAAAAAGAGGTAAGAAGAATTACCATCAATAGCACTTTAGCTTTCTTTAATTTAGGAGAATTACATTTTACATAGTCAAATTTAAAATGCTGCAATGTAGCCACAGTGGTGAACAATTCCCTTTCACTTCGTCAATAGTAAAATCCATTTTGTTACAAGTTAGTCTTCTAATTTTATTAACTTTGCATTTTATTATCATCCAATTCCATCAAAATACAAAAAATTGAAACTCAAAAAGTCATATTGCACTTCTAAATTTAATGGCCCAAAGTGCAATTCTCCAATTAGAGGGTATTGAATGGCCATGAATCCACAAATTTAATGCCAAGGCTTGGTAGTAGATAAATGAGCCCCAGTCGACCACACATATATATATATTTGGTAATCAAGCCGATCGCATACTTAAGTTGTATTTAGGAGTGCTTTCCTGATTTATGTGAATCGAAGGAGGCTCATAAATAAGATTAGGAACACAGGAAGACAGGTGCAACCAAAATCTAAACATGGAAGGGAGCTTAATGTTTCAAACACTAATGGAACCCATAAGAAAACTTCATTCTTTGCCTTGGGTTGTGAAAAGCATGTCTAATTGATGATTTTAGAAATGGTTTTCAATTAACTGAAACCACAACCAAAGAAAATCTCCACTTTGAGCAATTTTTCTGTAAATGAATGGCATATAAAATGGTAGCTTAAAAGTGACTTTCTGACAAACACCAATAAGAAATATGAAATACGCCATTATATCAATCAACAATGTTTATATACAGGCACATAAATAAACCATTAGATAATTTAACATTTAATCCACCAAAGATGTAATTATAATACACTTATTCTTATTTCGATGGCACAGCCAAAAAACAACTTTCACAACTAACAAATTGAATACAAGAACAAGAACCATCAAAATGAAGAAACGGCAGACTATGTTACATTTGGCACTCTCTCATTCTTCAACTTGCCTCACTCCTCTTCCTTATTCTTCTTATATTCCGTGTATTACTCTTTAATTTCTCTCTCATTAGTCATTTTCTTCTATTATTAAATTAAACAAAAAGAAGTAAAGAAAAAAAAAGAAAGTAAGTTTTTACTATTATATTATCTCATTCTTCCTTCCATCCCACAGTGCCACCCTCCTTAAATCCCACATTGTGTTTCTCAGATCTCCTTCTTCTCTCTCTCTCTCTCACTCATAGACTCAGACATAGCAGTGAGAAGCTATAGAGTCATTTTAGTTTGCTAATTGCGAAGGCATATTACTCTCTTTAGGTTCAAATAGCTCCCAACATTCAAGATTTTCACGTTTACTTTAGTTAACCTGATAATAAGAGGGGGGTGGCTTAAATTTTATAATCTATTAAAATTGCAAGGTTTTCCATATAAACATTCTAGTTTCCAAATAAAACCAAAATAGCAGAGGAAAAAACACTATCATATAAAAACCAAAATCGCAGAGGAAAAAAAAAATTAAAAATATAGAGAAAGGAAAAATGAACCTGTAAATTGAAGAGCACAAAGGTAAACTGCTGATGCCGATCCAATTATAGGAAGAAGGAAAATGAAAACAAAAAAAAATTGGATATAAGAAAGAAAAGAGAGAGAGAGGGAGCAATCTAAAAAAAAAAAAATAACAGAAAAGAGAAGAGTACTGGTTCTTGGTGATGAGCAGAGGAGGAAGATGTGCTGGGGTGAATGGAAGATGAAAACGGGCGCCTAAAAATATCACCGCCTAAAATTTGGGCACATTCTTGCTCGCTAAAAAGTAGCAAGTTTTATTTACGGCAGGTTAATAAAAATTTGCCGTAATATTTATATTTTACGGCATGCACATTAAATGTGCCATTAAAAAAGTAACTAATTTACAATTTATGGCATACATACTGTGAATGCCGTAAATAATAATTGTTTACGGCATGCGCAAAAAGAACGTCGTAAAATAATGATGTAAAAGGTTATTTTTGGTGTAGTGGTTGATGATATGATCATCACTAGTGATGACATTGAAGGCATTCAAGAACTCAAGCTTTTTCTTACACAACTATTTGAAATGAAAGACCTTGGTTTTATTAGTTACTTTCTCAGCTTCAAGATCACACTTTCCTCTTATGGGTATTATTTCAGTCAGGCCAAGTATGCTTCAGAGTTTCTTATCAGAGCTGACATTACTGATAATAAGATTGTTGATACTCCAATTGAGAACAATGTCAAGCTTTGCGACACTGAGGGTGTACTGCTTCCTAATGCCACTCTCTATATTCAATTGGTTGGTGGTATTGTGTATCTCACAGTTACTCGCCCTGATATTTCTTATGCAGTTCATTTGGTTAGTTTTCATGGCTGCTCTTCGTTTGACTCATTTTGTTGTGGTTCTTCGTATCTTGCGCTATATTAAAGGCACCCTCTTTTCTCTTTTCATGGACTTCAATTTTCTGCATAGTCTCTCCCTTGATCTTCGAGTTTATTCTAATGTTATTTGGGTCTATAACCCTATTGATCGTCTATTGTCTTTTCTTGGCCAAGTAAAAAATAATTTGTTATGGCTCGTTCTAGTATTGAAGATGAATATTTTGCTATCGCTGACTCTATTGCCGAACTACTATGGGCACGCTAGTTCCTTTAGGATCTTAGTGTTTTAAATGCTTCTCTAACTCCACTTTATTATGGCAATAAGAGTTCCATTCAAATTGCTCATAATAATGTGTTTAATGAGCGTAACAAGCATATTGAGATTGATTGTCACTTTGTTTGCTGTCACTTAGAAGTTAGATACTTGAATCTCTATTTTATATCCTCCATTTACTAGGCGGATGACATCTTTACTAAATTTTTGCCTTCAACTCGTTTTCAATGATCTGATTTCTAAACTCAAGTTGGTCTTTACTGATCCACCTTGAGTTTGAGAAGGATGTTAACTATATATGTTATCACCATATTAGGAGATAATTTTGTCTATCATAATACGAAAGTTTTAACTATGAAATAATTCTGAAGTTAAATTGATTGATTTGTTTTCTATAGTTTAAGAATAAAGTTAGACTCCACACATATATAAACTCCAGATTGTACATCGTTTTACACAATACAATAAATATAACATTACTTTATTTTCAATTACTTTATCAATTCAATTGGAAAATAATTATAAAAAAAAGGAAGCAGTCTTAGGTTTTAATTTCATTTCCTCCTAATGGAACCAAATTTATTTATTTTTCTGATATTGACATAAAAAAAACAATAAAATAAAACACTTCATGTTGTAGCAATCACATCATCACATGATCGATATTTACTTTCTAGAGTTTTATTATAAAGTTTTTTATCATCAAGTTCAATTGCCTAGTCTACCTTGTATCTATAAACCGAATGAAAAGGTAGGAGAATCTTATGATTGCATGACAAGTACTAGGAGAGCAGAATGAAAAATTGTATACAAGCTTCTTACCACTCTGGAAAGTTGATGCAATGAATACATTTGGGGTATTTTAGAAATGTCCTCCGTGTAGGTCTCGTGAAGACTTTTGTCTATTGTTTTGAAAATTTAAAATTTTGCTCCAAATCACTGTGTATTTACGCCCAAAATTTCCCTTTTACCCTTAGTGAAAAGAAATGTCCACAATTTTTTTTTTTTGCAGTGAATATATTTCGGATATTTTTATAAATGCCTCTGCGCGGGCTTTGTGAAGACTTTTGTCGACTGTTTTTAAAATTCAAAATTTTGCTCCAAATCACTGTGAACTTACGTGGAAAAATTTTCTTATGCCATTAGTGAAATGAAATGTCCACTATTTTTTTTCCCACTGGTACCATTTCTTTATTCTTTTTTCTTTCTTTCTTTCTGTCTACAAGCTATCTCTCTCATTCTTTTATTTTTCTTCTTTTTTTGTTTGTTTGTTTCACTTGGTACTTTTGGAGTACTATAGGTTTTTCCCATCCATTTGTCTCCCCAGTCTCACAGATCCACACCTCAACCCGTTCCCCTATTCATTTATGCTCATGCTAGTGCTCATTTATTTTTTTCTTTTCTTTTAATTTTCTTTATTTCTTTTCTCCTCGCTATGCCCATCTCTGTAAACACGCAGAATAGTCATAGTAGTACATAAGAAAAAGAAATTATAGTATGCAAAAAAGAGAAATGAGGGAAATGATGGTCGCTAGAGGGTGACCACCCCTAACATCCACTGCCTTTTGCCCGGATGATCCGACTTCATCTTATCTTTGAATAAAGAAATACCACTTGTATTTTCAGGATATTTGACTAATAAAACGCCATACATGAAAATAAGCCACCAAGCTGAAAAAAAAAATTACATTGTTGCTATCTAATTTCCTAAGCATGTTTCTAATATGGAACCAAATTGTCTTAATAATGGCTCAATGGGATGGAGATCTAGAGAGCACCATTCTGTCTGCTGATGATTCTTTGCACATTCGCATCTACAATCTTGAGAAGATGCCAAAAAGCAGAAGAATCAATTGCATGTGGTATAAAGCTCCCTTGAACAACATCCCATTTGATGTCATCGTGGCAATATCCAATTCACCTACTCCCGCCTCAATCAAGGGTGCTATTTACGTATCATATGCCACCTCTAACGGGGGATGATTCATGTCTACACGTCGTATGGGGCATCCAAACTATCTTTATTTCACTGCTTACGTGCACTGATAAACGCCGTCATTCCCATATGACATGACCCAAATTCTGTATACACCATTGTTCATAGTGCACGTCTAAATCAGAAACATATGGTTAGTCTTTTCTCATCACATGCAACGTAAACACAATGAGCTATAAGAACATAAATTGCTGAGAATGTACATATTCAGTTATAAGTTTTTTTATCATGAGACAGTCACTTCCACGTAGGTGCACATGATGAATGATAGGACGAATATATACATGAGCGTTCTATCTCGTCGCCGTCTTTATGTGCATGCTTAATAGGCCCATTCATATGGCATTTGGTCGTGTTTGCCTCTAAGATAAAGGATTATTTTTTGAGGAGTGTTGGTGTGTTTTTTGAACATGTTACATGCATGATATGGATATGGAACTCGACATTTGAGGATGAAGTATATATAGATCCAACGTACCTTATACAAAATAAGTTTGTATGCGCGATGGTTTATGTTGAGTTGATGCAAATTTGTATTGCTAGGTAGCAAGGTGGTTAATATTGTTAAGTATTTGCTTTGGAGCAGTGGCATGTAAGTCATTGTAGTAAACTGTTTACTCTTGATTCGACATGAACCTAAATGGTAGGTAGGTCAAGGGACTAGTAATAGGGAAAGAAAGTAGCCGGTGTGGTTCGCACACATGTTGGTTGTCTTAATAAATGCAGTTGGTATGACTTACGAGAAATGAAACTCTTTGATCACTAATGCTAAGTAATTGTGCAAGCTGACTTTGAAATGAGCATGACGAACAGTGGTACGTAGTAGTGTGGACCAGTTACTTTTGGTAATGTATACACATGGAGACAGGTGTATTTATACGTGGTAGGGGAAATAAATGCATTCAATAACCCCGACGGAATATGACTGGGTAAAGTGACTTTATGTTGTGCATAATATAGTTCTACTATGCTTTGGTTTAGCGACGCGTCGGTAGTCCTGGCCTAAAGTATTGGTCGACAACAAAGAATACAAAAATTCGATGTAGAATAATTGCGAAAACCAATGGTGTATTGGGGTCCCATATGTAGTTGTATCAATTGACCAATGATTGGTCATAGCAAGTTCAAACTGAAACCCCATTGGCATCCTGTCTGGGTTATTTAAGTTCAAAATGTGGTGTGGTTCATCCGACAGATAATGAAGATATGGTTCGCGATTTTAATACTACAATACACTTTTGAGAAATCATAATACATACATATGGTAAATTTTAACAATTGATATGGCTAGCATTTATGCGTGTCAAATGCCTGGGTGTATCATATATGTGAAGTCATAGCAGTGTTCATGACGTCAGTCTCCTACAAGAAGCAATCTGGTTCCAAATTAGTTGGATGTTTATTTTTAAAAGTTTAATTTAACAATATACATAATTCATGATTTCTGATTGTAAGCCTAGAAGCTGAATTATGTAATTGTAAACGGTCATTAACATTAAACAATGGTTGGTACATTCAACAAAGCACCAGTTGAACAAAAAAAAATACATTATTGTCACATAATTTTCTAAATCTTTTTCAAATATGGAATTTGATTCAAATGAATTAGCGACAGACAAACATCCACAACATTGAAAGAAGAGGCTTGTTGGTAATTTTTGAGGAGGAATTGAACGTGTTGCAGAAGTGGAGATCTTGAAATTGTCTGCTAATACATGTTCGCATCATTTGCAACTTCAAGTTGGACAAAATGCCAATGATTTGAAAAAAGTATTTTTAGATAATATCAAGATCTTCACCATCTATAACACATACGACATATGCTCCAATAACGTGGATCTTTAATTGTTGTACATTTCAAGTCATACAACTGTTAATGATCAACTTCTTGGGGGGTCAAAAAATATCTGATGTTGTGAGCAACCAAGCAAGCAACTTCGTTGCCACCTAGATAGTCTTGAAACTTCATCATAGGCATTACAAGCTACATCAAAATAAAAACTCCAACTTTTAGTGCAAGCAAGTGGCATTGCAAGAAAAGGCCCTTTGAAAATATGATAGACGTCGTATGGGGCATCCAAACTATCATTTTGTTATTGTTGGTTGAGGTCTGTATATGCGTATGGATTTTTAGGTAGGGATAGCTTCATGACATGGAGATGATACATGGCTTTCGAGAATGAAGTTTATATTATATATAGGTTGGCAAAAGGATGAACATGGCTTGGCATTTGAATTAAACAAGCTAGTTTATGTTGAGTTGACGCAAAGCTGTATTGGTAGGTAGTGGGATGGTTAATGCTGATAAATATTTGATTTGACACAGTGATATCTGGATCATAGCAGCAGACTATAAATGATGGTTACTATTGTTTTGACATTAACTTTATCAGTAGGTACACAACTAATTAATGTGGGATGAATGCTGCATATGCAACCTAACTCTCTGTGTGTGTTTCAATTTTTTATGCAAGTTTCCAGACATCAAATTTGAAGGTTGTTTTGGCTCGATGGCATATGACAATTAAACGTGCTCTGCCACCTCTCCGAATTGATATCGATGCAGAACAAATACCACTCTCCGCAGCCATCGGGACTATAAATGATGGTTATTGATGCTTTGACATGAACCTTATCAGTAGGTACACAATTGATTAATGTGGGATGGATGCTACATATGCAACCAAACTCTCTGTGTGTGTTTCAATTTTTTATGCAAGTATCTGGATGTCGATGGCATATGACAATTAAACATGCTTTGCCACCTTTCCGAGTTAATATCGGCACAGAACAAATACCACTATCTGCAACCATCGGGATGAATGGCGACTATTTACTGAGATGGGAAGATTGTTTTGGCACAATGATTATTAAACTGGCTCCGCAATTGACTCGGCCACCTCGCTGCATTTATATTGGAAATGAGATCAGACTAACAGTTCGTGCGTCTGTCAGGGTGATTTGTGACAACTTGCATTGTTAGTAACTTAATGTTACACCTACCGACGTAAATGTTTCCAATTTAATTCCCATTAATTACTCTTTTGAATTATAGTATTCGCCAAGTCATTAGTGGTATATGTTTAAACACTTGTAGTATGACAAAGCATATTAATCCAGTAATGCATATGAACTTGCAATCAAAGTACATAAATTGCCTATTTAACTTAGGAATGCGCATGTGCGTTTCACCTACCAACATAAATGGTTACATTAATTACTCTTTCAATAGCCCTAAACCCTATAAAGAAGCCATGTACGAGAGACGACTTTAGATGGTCGAGGAAGAGGTGAAAAAGGGTTAAAATGGTTGCGGTTAGGTCCTGGCCTTGATCTATTTGATGGTGTTTTGTGAATTCATGCAACCCTTCTCTAACCAAAGTTCACCATCACATTTTGATAATTTGGAAGCTGCAGTAGACATTTTTGGAGATAGTAGAATGTCTGGAAATGTGGCTTGCATATCAGCTTCATATGCCCATTGTATCTCAGACGAGAGCTAGTCTCTAGTTTAGGAAGGGAGTAAGGAAATATGGGTACATGTTTTGCAAATTCAGTCCATCCTTTTTCAACCACTTTTCACCATCACATGTTTAGTGCTATGGACATTCTTTCTAGATCATCTGGAAGTTGCAACAAGAGTAATCGTGATGTGTATTACAAAACCTCAAAAATGTGAACATCATATATGGTGAAGTAGGCCTAGGCTTTCGCTTTTAGTTTAGCTGCAAATTCTGCTTCCTATCTCATCCTACATCTCCATTTGCCTTCGAGTCTGTATTTAAATTTCTAGAGTGGATCTAGAGAATCCCATAAATGATGAACATCCCTAATCATCATTGATTGGTTCAACTCCACAATATATTGTAATATTTCTTTCCATAAACTCCCAGACAATAAGCTGATGGGAGGAAGGAAGCAACATCCTTATGTCTTCATTATTAGCTTCAATGCCATAATCCAATCTTATCGTATTGATTCAGAATATGCCAAAGAGACCTACAAAAAAAATGTGCATTTTGTATTGCAAGAAGGAAGATAGGTTATCGCAAAAACTATCCTCTTGGATTGATTTAATTGTTTTATTGGATTTCAATTAATTATTTGTTATCCTTTATGGGAAAAGTAATTTTTGATATATATATATATATCTACATGGAGACTGATATTTGTACACCATCTATGGAATTTGTTTTTTTTGAAACAAACAAACGTATTAATGACTGGTGTTTGAACTAATAATTATAATAAAGTTACTAATTAATCATAACTAAATATGACAACCTATTTTTTATAGAGTTACTAATCATTCCACTCACCCATTGGAATAATCGGCTACTACGTGTCGAGATGGGAATGTTGTGACTATATCATGGCATGTATGTGGGATCCTAGTCAGCTCGACATCCACCGCTGCTGCATCATGCTGGACAGGGGGCCTAATTGTCACTGTCCCATGATGACCCCTCCCCATATTCTGCCACAATGCTACAGAATGTCGCCTGCCTTTCCAGTGCCATCTACCACCGCTAACATGTCCTCGCCTGTCGCCACATTTCCGCAGGCAACTATGATACTCATGCTTCTCTAGTGTCGTCTCTCTTTGCCAATCAGCAATCACCCTTATTGTTGCCTACAATTGCAATTGTCTAGTTTGATTAGATCCACCCGGCCATTAAAATGCTAGCAATTGATAAGATTCAGCATGCTGATGTGTTGGCATTGGATGATGCATAAAATGCACTGGACATTCTTAATCGCTGTGTTGAAAGTGCCTAACAAGGAAAAATCATCAGTAACATCGCACCACTAACCAATCAGCACTAGTCGAGCAGGTTGATTATGCAAGCCAATAAAATCATCAAAAGTTCATGGACACTAATGGGCATTCGTACAGGAAATTGCAACAGCGCGTGCAGCCCGAGTCCAGAGTTAAACTAGCGCGTGTCCATCGATTTTGCCAGTGGTACTTAGCAGCTGGATTGGAGGATGGGGTAGACTTAGGAGACTTGACATTGCCGAAGAAAAGGTTTAGTAAACTTACAGAGCATGAAAGTTGGTTGGACTCCTTTGTAAGGCCTCACTTACTTTGTCCATGTTATTCTCTTAAATATTGCATTATGTGATGTTCGTTTGACAAAATTGATGTTGTTTGATCATAACTTGAGGACACTATCCTCTACAACTTTAGAAAGAAGGTCCCGGGGCATTTCCAACGCAGATTGACATTTTGGATAACATTTTCTGGGTACATGTCAAATTCATTCATACATATTTACAAATAAATGTACAAATAGTGTATACTAACTTCACCATGGATACTTTAAAATGTACAACAAGCAATGTTTCTCATGCACAAACAAAAAAATTATAGAGATAATGTCTTGATGAACCATGACTTCAAAACTACGCGACTAAAAGAAAACCGATGCATAGTTGGCCATGGTGAGAATGCGATGCGGTAAGTAACAAAGACATTTCGTTTTTGGTCTTACATTTTCATCAATTTATTCATCAAACATTTTGTTTCAATGGGCTTTTATAACATTGCATGTTGATTTGCAGCTTCTGATGCTTGTGAACAATGCAGAGAAACACTGGCTTGTAGCTCGTATAGATCTACAAAATCGTATAGTAGATCTTTATGATCCAAAAGTTCAAAGAAGGCAATCAAATTTCTAGGAGGCAAATGCTTTGTGCATAGGTATAACTATCCCTCTATTATTGCGGGTCTTTGAGTCCTTTTGCCACTAACCAAAAATGTGCACGTCAACTAAAGATTGGCCGGTGAAGAGATTGCCAGGAAACATCCAACCTTAGTAAAGTAAAGAGTACGTATGCATGCAAGTTTAGGCTACATGGTTTTTTAAATATATATATTTTTATTATATAAATAACGATACCTAAAATGAATATATGAACATGATGCAGTAGAGATTGCGGCATATTTGTTTTGAAATGGATTGAAAACAGATTGTCGGACCGAAGTTAGATTGCGGCATATATGAAAATCATGCCTGCCCAACCACATTTCGCCGGACTGCATGATGGAGATGCAGACCAAATATGCAGCAGAGTTGTTTTGCAGAGACTTTAGTATGGGGTAGGAGGGCATCTGCCCAAACTTAGAAAGGCATAATTTTTTTCTTGTTTCCTTTTGTAAGGTTTTTCTTTTTTATTCTTTGGTAATTCCTCTTTTGTATTGTTGAACCTAAGTTCTTGTAAATAATAATATATTTATATTTGTTATTGCATAGTAATAGTTTAGACGCATGAGTAGAAAGTTGGAATTATTAATGCGTACAACCTATTTCCTGGCTGCATATACCGAAATTATCAACAACATACGTTCAACATTATTTAAATCATGTTGTTTCATTGGGCTACCCGTCAAAGGGTCAAAGGGTCATCGGGATACCTGATGCACAAGCACATGAAAATAAGTGCTTCCTTGATGTGATGTAAATATTTATCATCTCGGCTCTTTATACCGGGAATACCATTACATTGCTGAATCACCATAAACAAATGGGTGAGAAGTTGGAATCATTAACCCGTACGATCTATTCCTGGCTGCATATACCAAATTTATTGACAATAAACATTCAAGGTTATTTAATTCCCAATATCTATCGAACTACCCACCATAGGGTTGCCTGTGTACCTGATATGCAAGAACATGAATGTCAGTGCTTCCCTAATGTAATGTAAATATTTATCATCTTGGCTTCTTTCTCGAAGAAAGCCAACGCATGGGTGAGAAGTTGGAATCCTTAAAGCATACAACCTATTCTCCGGTTGCATATACCAAACTTAATAACAATAAACTTTCAACGTTATTTAAATCTTGTTGTCCCATTGCATTACCCGCTAAAGGGTCATTCAGAAACCTAATACATAAACACATGAAAGTCGGCGCTTCTCCAATGCAATGTAAATATTTATCATCCCGTGTGTAGACTTTGCGTAGAAGTGGGGTGGCCAACGACTACTAGTTAGGATGGTAAGGTTACAACACTCCGGGCTTTTGTCAAGAACCATGGCAAAAACTTATAGGGCACATGTAAACTGACACAAATCTTTAATCAAAAATCCATTCAACAGAACAATTATTTCCCTCTACGGCTTAACCCTAGCATTTGGTCTGATAATCTGGCTGAATATGGACACCTCTACGGCGGGATGGTCACACATGTGTTGAGTCATGGACTTACTCCAATGAAAATCTATATATATATACCTTCAAAACTAGATATACATTAAATCATATTGACCAATTGTGCAATAATAAAGCCAAAAAAGTTTCTTGCAAAGAAACACCAACAAACTGCTTATTATAAGAAAATATCCTTATGCAGACAACTATCATATTTTCAAATGCAGGATAAGGCAATTTGGGACAACTCTTTGTCGGCAAGCTTTTTATAATAATTTATACCACAATTTCTATCTTCAACCATCATCACTTGCAATGCAAACACAAGAACCTAAAAGGTCAGCAGTAGCAACGTGACACATGAAAACAAAACATAAATAAGATTGCGATGAAAATATAGTTGCAAGAGAGAACCAAATAATGGGTCCTCGGAGATGAAGTATAAATAGAGCCTGGACATAACTGGGTTGTTTATATTTACTAGAAATAAATATGCATGCATTATGCATCTTTCCATTAATGCGATAAAATAAATGTCTATGGCCTAGTGGTGTAGGGACTGTCAACGGAGATTAAAAGGTTTATGTTGAGTGGACGCAAACCCATATTGGTTGGTAAATGGGTAGTTGTGAGTTAATGACAGAGAGATACCATCAGTGCTGTCTGAAACACTGTTTGGAAATATGCATAGAAGTATAAAGTAAGTATAAGTCATTGGTGAAATTTAATTCCTATTAATAATACAAAACCAAAGCGGCCAAATCCATCATTGTAGACATTAATCATACGACATGCATCCATTTTCTTTCCCATTATTATTTCAAATATCAAAACATCAAAACCATTCATATCCCAATTAATGATCAGTTTACCTACCAATAAAGGATTATGTGAATTCAACATAAACCCTGTAATCTAATTTCATAAACCTACCCTAATTACCAATAACAATTTGTTTAGTTTACCTTGCATGTATATGCAATGACGAACCTCAAGTTCATTATTGTTAGCAAACCATCTATATCAAATTGGCTACTGTTGTTAAAAATTGAATTATTCCATCAGTATTGTCTCTTGTATCATGTCAGTTTGATCATACTTTAATATTTCTTTCCAAGTAAGTCCCAACCATTAGTATCAGGGTGCTATTATGCATGCACTTTCGTAACTCCCATATCAAACAAGAAGCAAGGTTTTAGAAAGAATTGAAGCCCTTCAAATACGTCTTTGCACAACTAGCATCGCTGTGGTTCCACTATTACAAAACAGTTGATCGTGGACTAGGATTTATTGATGGATGTCAAGTACGATGGTTGTCACCCTGGCTTAGACATCTTCACCAGCTTTAACTTTTAAATACATAAATTTCTCATCACCATTATCCATGTTTTCTTCCTTTCTAGTTAAAACGGTATTGATTATGGTGATGGGATATTTAATGATTTCATAACATATAGAGAAACTCGGTGAAAATAGTTAACCCGCTGTTACAGTTGCTGTATATGATATCACGAATGCAATCCAGTCTGCAACCAACTGATTTGCAATATGCTTTAGTGGTGCAACGATGTATCTAGAAGGCCTTCAACTCTGGCACCACTGTCTACATGACACATTGTTCGGTAGCATCTCAATGTCAACCACATGCACACATACGTTAAAGTTGAATACATTTTGGGAGAGCGTCAGTTTCAGATTTTCCTCGCTTGCTAAACATCATTTAGTTTATTGTTGTAACAACAATGTGTTTTTCTTATTATATGTAATATTGCTTGTTTATTGTTTATTCTAGAATCACATGAAAATACTACCTAGGTCATGGAAAAATCAAAACCACGTGTACTATTGCTGTTCTTTCAAAAAGAATTGTCACCCTGCTTATTAGTCTGATAGCTCGAGATTACAACTTGATTCCATATTCAAAACAGACATAGGAAATTGAATGGAAACAGTGTAATTTTTTTACCAACCATTGTTTAATGTTAATGGACATGAACAATTTTAGGATTTAGCTTAATCTTTAATGGTCATTTATTAGTTGGATATCTCAAGAATACAAGTAGGATTTCTTTATTCAAAGCCAAGATGAAGTCGGATTATTTGGCAAAAGGCAGCCGACATTAGGGGTGATCACCCTGCCGCAAGGCTACATAGCCACACCCGCCATTTTCCTCTTCTTCTTTTTTATACCATAATTTTTTTTATGTGACTAGTCTGCATGTTTGCATAGATGGATATAGAGAATACATAAGAGATAAAGACAATTAAAAGAACAAAATAGAAAAAGAAAAGAAAGAGGCACTAGCACAAGCAGAAGCGAAGAGAGGAGCAAGTTGGGGTATGGATTTGTGGGACTAGGGGAGACCAATGGATGGGAAGAAACTCTAGTTCTCCAAGAATACAGAGTGAAAGAAAGAGCGAGAAAGAGCTTGTAGAGAGAAATAAAGAAATAAAAAAGAATAAAGAAGTGGGGTTGGTGGGAAAAAAAATGGCAGGCATTTCTTTTCATTAAGGTAAAAGATGAATTTCATGAGTAAGTGCATCGTGAATTTGGACAAAATTTTGAGAGTTTTGGAAATAGTAGGCAAAATTCTTCACAAGCTAGGAGCATTTATTTAAAAAAAAAAGCCATATAATTGAGTTTATAGGTTGTAATACTGGGCCCTTTTCAATTTATGGGTTATTTTTTTGGATTGGAATAGCTAGATTTGAAACTCAAGTTTGAATATAATGAGAATAACAGCCTCAAGTAACTCAATTTTACTAACAATATATACTTATAAAGAGTCAATCTGAAAATTTTGATTCAGAATGGATAGCATAAAATTGTGTCTATTTATGGAAAACAAGAACGACTGAGTAACAGAAATATATAAGGACAAAACAAATGAGATGATGGAAATTAGCATACTTGATTAAATTTTGTGTGTGTGTGTGGTTAGAGAGCATAAAATGTTTAGTTGTGGCAAAAGGAAAAAGCACTACGTCTTCTGTCATAAGATTAATATAGAATTATATTCTAACCTGCAATATAGTAATAAAAAGAAAAAATAGCAAAAAATAAAAAAATGAATAAATCTAAGAAGAGAAAATTACATTAGGATATCTGAACTATATAGGGTGTTATACTTAGAAACCTGAATTATTTTTTGTTCCAATCAGATACTTAAACTCACATTTTTCAACACCGTTAATAATTTTTGTCATTTTTGTCCATTAAAATCACGTGTAGACCACGTGCAGAGGAAACCCATGAGCAATGGGCGTCATTTTTTCTCCATGTTCTTCCCTTCTTCGACAGATCACGTATCCAAAAGCTTCTCATACATAGTAATGACAGATTCATTGGCGACTTCTTTTCAACTTCCATTTCATCGGTTATTCCATTTCATCGGCCTTAGCCTCTAACTCTATTCTAGAGTTCTAGAGCAACCCATTAAACACCCATTTTTCATATCTTCGTTTCACCACCTTACGTTGCAATTAGTTCCTCAAGATAGCATTTTTCTCTGAAAAATTAGTATATCTTTTATCGTTTTGATTTTTTTTTTTAAATCGTTAATTTTTTTTTGTGGGTTTGTAATGTTAATGGCATATGCTTAGTTATGATTGAAGATCATGTTATGTTTCTTCATTATTTTTTCCTGGGGCAATTTAGTTTTGAATAGTTTAATATCGGTTTCTAGGTTTTATTAGGGATCATATATATTTATTTATTTTTGCGTTTGGATTTTTGGTTTTTGTGAAATTGATTGGTTTTGTTATATTGATTGAAAGTTTTGTACAATTACTGTTATGCTATTCTTTTTCATCTCAAAGGGTTGAAGGAATGTATCTTTGTAAAATGTGCATAGAAATTTTATGTTTATGATGGTTTAAATTGATTGTTATGTTAAACTTTTTCTGCTTAATGCAATAATGTTGTTCTTCTTGGTACATTTGATACATACATGATATATATATATATATAGATTTCATACATAAAAGGATTTATTGTGCGTGGATTTTGAGATATTGAAAGCAGAAAATTATGTTTCTACAATGGATCATATGTCAATTAGTATAATGGCGGTGATGCAAATTATTGCTTTTGGTCAATAATTAACAGGGGCGAGTGTGATATGTTATATCTGGTTGATGGTCACACAGCTGGTTTTATGATTACATAACACTAACTTCCATGTGCATAATAAAATTGAAAAAGGAAGGGGCCATGTGTCTTATAATTAATTGATTAAAGAGTGCTTATGTATGATTCATTTGAAGGGTATGAACAATTTAGGAATGAGATCATTTTTCAAATTTTCTGTTGGTTGCCGATGAAATGGAAGTCGGAAAGAAGTTGCCAATGAATCTACCATTTTTATGTATGATAAGCTCTTAGATTTGTGATTTGTCAAAGAAGGAAAGAACAAGGAGAGGAAATGACGCCCATTGCCCCTAGATTTCCTCTGCACGTGGTCTGCACATGATTTGAACAGACAAAAATGGATGGAAATGACAAAAAATATTAACGCTGTTGAAAAATGTTAGTTTAGGTACTTGATTGCAACAAAAAATAGTTCAGCTACCTAGGTGTAATTTTCTCTTCTAAGAATTAGATCCTTATTGTAAAAATATAAAACAATTATCGCCTATCTCCTAAAAAATTAAAATAAATGATTTATTTAATATGTTATCAAAGTTTATTATTGAATGCTGCCGAAGAGATACTATAGTCCTATGTTCACATTTTCAATAAACAAAAAAGTATGCTTTTTTGCTATTTATCATCACTAGTGATACTATCAGTAAAACTGCAGTTTAGATGATCAATTTTGATTGAAAATATTTAATTCTATTTTACAATATTAAAATTCTAATAAAGAAAAGTGAACTATTTAATAATAACCATTTAAAATGTCACATAACATATAAGTTCTACTGGTAATGCGTGACGAGTAGCATTTTTCTTACCCAAATGGTCCCATGTCCATACAAATAAAACTTGTCTCTTAACCAGTGTAGAGGCTAGGGATGGCAAAAATCCCCATGAAACCTGATCCCTTCGGAGACCGGCCCTTAACAAGGTAGGGATTCCCTAATTAAATAGGACACGATGCAAGGATGCTTGCCTCGGGTCAGAGACAGGGCTGGGACGGTGATTGTATTCCTTGCCCCGTACCAACCTCGTATATATTGTTATTTTTTAATATATATTTTATTATATTTAAATATATATATATATACATACATTATATAAATTTATGTTTTATAAATATCATAATCATAAAATATATAAATAATATATGTATATT
The DNA here is from genome assembly GCA_003254975.1 of Ochetophila trinervis. Taxonomy (NCBI): domain Eukaryota; kingdom Viridiplantae; phylum Streptophyta; class Magnoliopsida; order Rosales; family Rhamnaceae; genus Ochetophila; species Ochetophila trinervis. The sequence continues at coordinate 8,320 of QANX01005151.1, read as the reverse complement.
TCATGTTAAAATTTAAAAAAATATATTTTAAAATAATTTTTTTAAATTTTTTAATGGGTAAACGAAGAATCCTCGTCCACCCAGTTTCCTTTCTGAGGAATCTTCACTCTGCCTTGATTCAAAATAAATGGTGAATGGGGCGGGGTAGGGGAGTAAAAACTTAAATGGGGACGAGAGCCACGAAGGCCACCTTCCCCTGCTCTTGCCTCTTCACGTTGCCATCACTAAATCAGGAAAGTTATCCTTTAACTATAATATGCCAAACTCTTATTTGTGTGACTCAATGTTTTTAGTTGTTTTTATCCTCAACTATTTTTTATTTGTATTTTAAAGACCACAACCTTGTGTTAAAGGCTTGACATTTCATCAAATACTTGGTGAACATTTTTTTTTACACTTTGGGACAAGAATTAAAAGAGATGTAGAGTTTTCTAGATTTGTGTGGATTCTTCGAGAAGCTTATGGAGAACTCTAGGCTTGCATTGTAAAAAGTGTAATCTTAAATATTTTTGTTGAGAATTCTAGAGACTTGATCTCCATTGTAAGATTAAATTAATCATAGTTGTAGGATTATTCTTTGTATGCCTATAAATAGGAGGAAGCCTTATTTGGCCAAAATATCCAAGAATCCAAGAAATCCAATCATAGTCCTCTTGTAAAGCTTTCTCTATAGTAATATATTATCACTCTCCTAAACTCTTTTGTGCTCTAACTTTCTCGCTTAACATCTCTTATTTAGTGGGCAAAAGGCTTACTTAGTTGCAAACAAAGGGTCAGAATAGCAACTGAGGCCACATGGCTTGAATGGTCAAAAAATAAGTCTGTGACAGTTGGTATCAGAGCTGAGGTTGGTGAAGAGCTAGCAACATCCAAAGTTTTGGGAGGAGAAAGGGAAGGGAAGTCAACCCTGGTGCTTCAAATAAAGGGCGTGGATGCTCAAAGTCAAGGAACATTCTCACCTCCATAGAGACCCAAGTGGTTAAAGTAGAGTTAGCCATCGCCGACGCAATGAAGTGACTCGATTGGTTGGAGCAAAACTTGGATATACTCGATTGTCATGTGAAAGACCAAATGGGAGATCTTCAGGGAACCATGCAAAGCACCAACGAGTCCAGCGCCGAGGCATGCCAAGATAATAAAGCATTCCAAGCAAGGGTGCTTGAAACCATGGCCCAAATGCATGCACAAATTGAGAAATTCAAGAAAAGCTTGGAAAAGATGTGCATATTAGGCTTTATGCAAGAACGAAACAACTAGGGCCATCACCACACATGTAGTTTCTACTCCAAGGATAGTTTCTCCTAAACCCAAGGAGTTTAGTGGAAAAAGGGATACAAAGGGAATCAACAACTACATGTGGCACATGGAGCGCTACTTCGAGGCTCCAGACTTTCAAGATGAGAAGCAAAAGGTGAATACCACTACCTTATACTTTACTAACCTTGTAGCTACTTGGTGGCGTAGAAAGCATCAAGAAATCAAAAGAGGCACTTACACCTAGAGGTGTACAAAAACCCAACAACCCGATCTAATCCTGCAGATCCAACCCAAACCAACCTAACCCACTGGAAAAACCGAATGATTGGGTCAGTGCAGGTTGAATGGGATATAACCCGGTGATATCTGGTAGGGTATCGGGTTGTATTATTTAAAACCTGTTTATTCTTGACTCGACCCGACCAATATTAAAAAAAATTGATTTTGAATAGCTCAATATTTGACCTAACCATATAATTTGAAATTCCATTTCCAGAACTTTCATGCCTCCTGCTCTCCACCTCCCTGCCTCCCCCCTCTCAGCTCTGCTCTGCACGGCTACACCGGTGACCCTCACCCAAGGCCAATTTTTCTTGCCTTCCTGGTCAGCCTCCCGAGTCTCGACTCTCTCTACCCTCTCAGTTGTCCTCTCGAGTCTTGGCTGGACAGCTGCAGTTGCCTTCATCTTTTCTCTTCAACCAGTGATTAGTGAACCAGTGAGATCTATTTTTGTTTCTTTTTTTTCCCGATTTGGTGATTATGAAGCGGGGAAACTACTTCTTACTTAGCATCAAGAGAATGTATATTAGACGAAGCACATTTTGTATTTGTATCCTACATGTGAACATCAAATTTCATGTGATTAAAATGATTTATGTTTGTTTTTGTTTTTGCTGGTTTTATGTTCTTCTTCCTTTTTCTAAACCTGTCGAAATATAAATACACACACACACACACACACACACACACACACACACACACATATACATTTGAAATATAAAGAAAAAAAATTGCCCACACATATATACATACATATAACCAACTAGGGGACCAAAAATAATTCAAGTGATGCTTATTTTGTTGAAACAAATTACTGTCTGCTTAGACTAAATACTAAAACAAAAATTTTGTTCAATTAGCTATAAGTTGACAACCAGACCAACCCAATCCGCACTCTATGGGTTGGGTTAGATTGGGTTTATTACCCTGTTCGGGTTGGGTTGAATTTTTTTAATAACCCAGCCAATCCAACCCGCGTACACCCCTACTTGCACAATCAACTCATAGGAAGAGCTAAAGAGTAAGGTAAAAAGGCAATTGTATCTTGAGAACATGGTGCATAAAGCTAGAAAGCGAATGGAAGAGTTGAAACACCAACGATCTATTCGAGATTACGTAGAGAAGCTTTTCATCTAATGCTCCAAATTCCCAACATGAGTGAGGAGGATCTTCTTTCAACTTTATGGATGGGCTTCAACTGTGGGCATCACAAAAACTACAAAGAAAAGGGTGTTCAAGACATCTCCACCACACTCACCATTGCTGAAACTCTCATTGACTACAAACGAGGTAAGTCCTCCAACTCAAAGCCTAAAGCTAACCATGTTAAAGGTGGGAGAGCTAAGTTCTCCAAACTCCACCAAAGCAAGGAGTATAAGAAGCCACCATTTAATAAAGTTGGGAAGAAATATTGCAAATTTGAAATAAAGCCAAAGGAGAATCACTTTCTATATGATAGGCCACTTTGGGCAATAGAGTGTTTAAAGAGGAAGTATTTGAGTAACATGCTCAAGAGAATGAAACTCAAGAGCAGCATACAACTCCTCAACTTGTTGAAGGCAAGCCGTATCCCTGCACACAACACCAAGGAAAAACCCCTTTAGTATGTGGCAGCACGCATCAATGACAAATATGCCCAAGTAATGGTAGACACCAACACGTCTCACACTTCATCAATAAGAAGGAGGCCATGAGGCTTGGCCTAAAGCTCAAAATAGGGCAAGGGTGTTTGAAGACAATAATTGTGGAGGCAAAACCTTGATGGCTTGGCTTGTAATGTGGAGCTATATCTTGGTATATGGCTAGGTAATGTTAACTTCTCGATTGCTCTTATGGATGATTTTACTATAGTGCTTAGCATAGAATTTCTTAGGCAATTCAATATTGTCACACTCCCTCGCTACAACACCGTGTGCATCTTGGAGGGTGGTCCATGTATGATCCCAATAGTGGGCATGCCTAGCATTTCCAAGAAATTTTCCACCATACAACTCAAGAAAGGGATTAAGAAAGGGGAAGTCATTTATCTTGCCTCACTTTGCGAGGGCAAAGAAGAATCTACTCTTATGGAGCTAGCAAAAGAGATTGGCCAAGTACTTGATGAGTTCAAAACACCCGAGCTACCTAAGAAGTTGCCACCAAAGAGGGAGGTGGATCATGAAATTGAATTGGAGCATGGTGCCAAACTACCCGCGAAAGCACCATATCTTAAATCTACACCCGGACTAGAGGAGCTAAAGAGACAAATTAAAGAGCTTTTGAATGCCGGTTTCATACAACCATCTAAAGCATCGTATAGAGCACCTGTAGCATGATGGATCGTTAAGACTATGCATCAACTGTAGGACACTCAACAAGGTCACCATCAACAACAAGTACCCTATATCATTGATAGCATACTTGTTTGATCAACTTAGAAGAGCAGGGTACTTCACAAAACTTGACTTACGGTCAGGATACTACCAAGTTCGCATCATGGCATGTGTTGAGCTAAAAATTACTTGTGTTACAAGCTATATAGCCTATGAATTTCTAGTCATGCCTTTTGGCCTCACTCATGCCCCATCCATATGTCGCACTCTTGTGAATAAGATATTTTATCCATACTTGGATCAATTTGTGGTAGTTTACTTGGATGACATCATTATATATAGTAAGACACTTGAAGAGTACATTGATCACCTACGAATTTTGTTCAAGATACTCAAAGAGAATGATCTATATGTGAAGAAGAAGAAGTACTCGTTCGTATAAAAAGAAGTTTAATTTCTCTGCCACAAGATCAAAGATGGCAATCTACACATGGATCAAGCCAAAGTCAAAGTCATCCAAGAATGGGATCCACCAAGCAAGGTGAGTAAGCTAAGATCTACTCTTAGTCCATCAAGGGATACTATGCCATAGCTTCACCACTCACCTATCTTTTAAAGAAAAGCAAAACATGGGAATGGTCCATCCAATGTCAACAAGCATTCATGAGCTTAAATGAAGCAATCAAGAAAGAGCCAATTTTAGTATTGCTTGATTGCTTCAAACCATATGAAGTGCACATCAATGCTTTCGACTTTTCCATGTCGGAAAATTCATCCAATAGCATTTGAGAGTCGCAAGCTCAATGATACCTAGAATAGGTACATAGTCTAAGAGTAAAAGATGACCGCCATCATCCATTACTTGCGTACTTAGAGGCATTACTTACTTGGGTCCAAGTTTACAGTGAATATGGACAATGTGGCCACAAGCTATTTCCAAACCCAAAAGAAACTAAGTCCCAAGCAAGCTCGTTGGTAAGACTTTCTTGCCGAGTTTGATTATGTGCTTGAATACCAACCTGTAATGGCCAATGTTGTTGCCGATGCTTTAAGTAGGAAGGATGAGTTGGCAACAATAATCAAGCTCCAAGTGGATTTGTTTGACTTGATAAAGGAAGACATAGAGCATGAGCTATAGCCAAACAACTCTTACAGCTCACCACAGAGGGCAAAACTAAGAGATTTTGGGTTGAAGATGGCCTTCTATACACCAAGGGTCATCTCATATATGTTCGAAAATGGCGCAACTTGAGAAGTAATTTAATCAATGAGTGTCATGACACTGAATGGGCGGGCTACCCAGGGCAACGGCACACACGAACACTATTAGAAACATCATACTATTGGCCATAAATGTGGAAATATATAGAAATGTTCGTGAAAACTTTTCTTGTATGCCAACAAGTTAAAGTGGAGCAAAAGAGTCTCGCCCATTTATTGGAGCAATTACCTACACCCAAGAGACCGTGAGAAAGCATAAGTATGGATTTTATTATTGGCTTACCCAAATCCGAAGGGTGTGGCACTATCATTGTGGTGATTGATAGATTTTCAAAATATTTCATCATTGTACCTAAAACATGCTCGATCGAGGAAGCCGCCAAGCTATTTTTCAAGCATGTGGTGAAGTATTAGGAATTGCCACAATCTATCATTAGTGGTCAGACTCACGGTTCACTGGGAGGTTTGGGACTGAATTATTCAAGCTTATAGGCTTGGCATTGCATTTCTCAACAAGCTTTCATTCACAAACCGATGGACAAATAAAGCGAGCTAATGCATTGTTGGAGCTCTATCTACTGCACTTTGCGAGTGCCAAACAACATGATTGGGCAAAGTCGCTAGATGTTGCCCAATTTTCTTATAACTTGCAAAGGAGCGAGTCGATGAATAAGAATTCATTCAAGCTAGCCACGGCCCAACAACTTTTAACTCTACACACTCTTGTCTATGGAGAAAATAGTCCATCTGCATTCAAGGTGTCTAGAATTGGCACGAGCATGTTGATCTAGCAATGTCTTATACCCACAAGGTAATCAGAAAGATGAAGAAGTGGGCGAATGTGAAGAAGAGACATGTGGATTATCAAATTGGAGACCTTGTGTTTATCAAGATCTTACATTCGCAACATAAACCTACACAATGGATTCACAAGGGACTTGTTCGCCGATATGAAAGGCCATTTCTGATCATCAAGAAAATGAGCAAGGTTTCTTACAAGCTAGAGTTTCCACCTACACTCAAGCTTCATCTAGTCTTCCATGTAAGTTGTTTGAAACCATACCACGAGGATGTTGAAGATCTTTCAAGAAGGGAGTCCAAAAGAGCACTGATTGGTATCTACAACACTTATGACAAGGATGTGGATCATATCATAGCCAACTAAATGGTTCATGAGAGGGATAACCGTCCAAGTCATGAGTACTTAATAGAATGGAAGGGACTACCCAATAGTGAAACAAGTTGGGTACTTTCAACAGCTTCATGGCAATTCCACGATCACGTCAAGAGGTTCCATCAAGAAAACTCAACGATGTGGACAACATAGGTGGGGGAGAATGTTACAGTCTTTACATTTCATCAAACACTTGGTAAGCATTTTTTGTACATTTTGGGACAAGAATCAAAAGAGATGTAGTAAATACACTTTAGTCTTTGAAACTATTTTGATCTAATTTTTACAAATTATAAATATGCAATGCATTGATGTAAAATGCAAAGGTTATACGAGGTTGCCTAGCTTTGTTATTTGGTTGTTTTCATACTGTAGTAAATACATTGCACGACTCAAAACTATTTAAAATTAGATGAAAAGTAATTTTAAGGACCAAAATGTAATAAAAATTGAAGTTCACATACCAAAATGCCAAAAAAAAAAAAAAAAGTTGGATTAATTGCAATTTGGTAGCCTCAAATTTCATGGTTTGGTTTGGCAATATTTTAGACTTTCAACTTTTCAATTTAGCAATTTAGGCTTTCAATCTGGATCTTTTTTTCTACTTTTAACCACCAAAGTTTAACGTACATCACACATGATTGATATTAAACAATATTAATTTTTAAACTAAAAAAAATACTAAAGTGTAAAAAATATTTTAAAAATTTTAAGTTGTACTACAATTTACTTTTAAAAAAATTGTTGCAGGTCACTTAATTTATATTTAATTGTATTAAATTTTAAATTAAAAAAATACTAAATTGTATAACGTACACACAAAAAAAATTGCTAGAGGTACTACAAAATGAAATGGCGACTGATGCGGAATTAATTNAGCCAAGGCGAAGAGGCTGAGACTCAGGACTTGGGTGGAGGCCAAGGCGCCGAGGCTGAGACTCGGGACCTGGGCGGAGGCCAAGGAGCCGAGGCAGAAACTCGGGACCTGGGCGGAGGCCAAGGCACTGAGGCTGAAACTCGGGACCTGTCTCGGGACCTGGGCGGAGGCCAAGGCACCGAGGCTGAGACTCTAGACCTGGGCGGAGGCCAAAGAGCCGAGGCTGAAACTCGAAACATGGGCGGAGGCCAAGGCATCGAGGCTGAAACTCGGGACCTGGGCGGAGGCCAAAGAGCCGAGGCTGAAACTCAGGACCTGGGTGGAGGCCAAGGCACCGAGGCTGAAACTCGGGACCTGGGTGGAGGCCAAGGAGCTGAGGCTGAAACTCGGGACCTGGGTGGAGGCCGAGGCACCGAGGCTAAAACTCGGGACCTAGGTGGAGGCCAAGGCACCGAGGCTAAAAATCAGAACCTGAGTGGAGGCCAAGGAGCCAAGGCTGAAACTCGGGACCTGGATGGAGGCCGAGGCACCGAGGCTCAAACTCAGGACCTGAGTGAAAGCCAAGGCACCGAGGTTGAAACTCGGGACCTGGGTGGAGGCCAAGGCACCGAGGCTAAAACTCGGAACCTGGGTGAAGGCTGAGGCACCGAGGCTGAAACTCGGGGCCTGGGTGGAAGCCGAGGCACCGAGGCTGAAACTCAGGACCTAGGTGGAGGCCAAGGCACCGAGGCTGAAACTCGGGACCTGGGTGGAGGCCGAGGCTGAAACTCGGGGCTTGGGTAGAAGCCGAGGCACCGAGGTTGAAACTCAGGACCTGAGTGAAGGCCAAGGCGCCGAGGCTGAAACTCAGAACCTGGTTGGAGGCCAAGATGTCGAGACTGAAACTCAGGACCTGGGTGGAGGCCAAGATGCCGAGACTGAAACTCAAGACCTAGGTGGAGGCCAAGCCACCGAGGCTGAAACATGGAACCTGGGTGGAGGCCACGGAGCCAAAGCTAAGGCTGGGACCCGGGTTTTTGGTGTAGTGCGATGAGTTTCGGTATGTTCCAAGAGGTTGGCTCATGGTTCGGGTGTATTCGAGTCCCTTGGTGACTTTCTTCCTCCTGTTCAGGGGTGGACATCCTGACAGCGAGTTGCTTCTCTATTTCAGATGTCTCGCCCTTCACCGAGTGGTGGTGGTGGTAGTTGGAGTCGTCTTTT
>QANX01005149.1:205321-232951 GCA_003254975.1 Ochetophila trinervis | reverse complement strand
ACTTTGCATTTAGTCCGATGTAAATACAATCATATCGATGCGTGATTTTTCTCCAAACGGTAAAATTGATCCATAATCAAGGAAGTATTTAAATTGTTATGTTGCTCTTGGAAAAGTACATGCAATTATTGAATAACTCCTAATTGATCGGTCCACAGCTCACATGCGATGTAATTAGGCAGTATTAATTATTAATGTAGCCTAAACTCGATGAGTATTTAAACATCACCAATTAATGAAATCTATTACATACGAATTAGTAATTTTTCAAACTCTGGATATTGCATATTAAGTATTAACAAATGGCTAGATTTTCGAAATCAATTTGCTTGGAGTCCTTTTATACCTTGACCAGAAATTTATTAATTTATTATCTAGCATATAAGTATAACCAACAAATAAAATTATTACCTAGCACATACGAGGTTTATTTCTTTTTTTTAAGTTTGGCTTCTTACAAAAAAGAAATATATTTATGTATAATTTCATTTGTGCATGGGTGTTGAAGCGCGATGGACTTCACAATCGTCCATGCAATTAGTACTTATTTATACCCTCTCATTTATTCTCTACCCTATCCCTTTTGCTCAATGCTTGCCATGCGTGGCCTTTCCCTCTTTCTGTGAAACCTTTCAGTGACATCCGAACATCTCTCTCCCTGACATTCTGGAAAAGGTGAAAGCAAATTAATCTCCTAGCTAGAGGTTAAAGAAAAATAACTAAAATTCTAATTAAGAAATAACTTTCAGGGATTTATTTGTAAATTTTATAAGAAAAATAATCCGGATTGGGAATCATTGTAACAGTTTCTGCATTTGAAGTTGATGTCTGAAGTATGAGTTTTGGTGGTTCTACAATGTTGCCGGTAACAAATTCTTCCAAATCATGATGTATGATTACCACCGATTATGGCAGAGAGAATCTGTGATTTCCAAATCATGTAGCTGTTGTGGTCTAGTTTAAAAGGAAAAGTATAGTTGGGCAAGCTTATTTGATCAAGGCTAGGATTAAGCTACAAAGGTAATTATCGGTAAAAGCTTAAATTGTATTGACAATTGATGTGTGAATACACATACATCCGTGAGTCTCTTCTAAGTAGAAGACTAAGAGCATCTTCAATGATACTGTGGATTGCTTTAATTTTATTGTCACATCCTAAATATAGAGAGATTTAAAAAAAAAACTCTCCAATGACTCTGTCTATTAGCTCTGTTAAGCTTATGTCGCAAAAAATAAAATAGACACTGTCAAATAGACTGTCTACTTTCAGAAGGTCTGTTAGACAGTGTGACTCAGCAATTAACTCTTTTTTTTATTTTTATTTTGCAATTATTTTAAAATTTTAAATAGATATAATTTAAAAAAAAAATTACACATAATCTATTATTGTTATTGTAAACAGATTCCATTGGAGACTACTTTTAAATATTCACTGTCTATTAAATAGATATTTGACACATAAGCAATAAAAACTTCTATTCTATGTGCCATGTAGATTCCAATTCACAGAGCCATTAAAGATGCTCACCAAGCTCTAACTCTAAAGCTTATCATAAAGCTATCCCATATAGTATACAAAAGCTAACAGATATATTATACAAAATATAATATTATCTTGCTATAGTATTATCTCTAACGATGATTATCAACATTTTATGAATTTTAATTTTTAAAATCAATAATAATTTAATACTGTATGAGAATCAATAAATTTAGATGTCATTAATCTAAATTTAATTATTAACTTCATCTAAAATTAAAAATATATATATGGACCCAAACAAATTAATTTAAAAGAAACATGACCGAAATGCAAATGTAAAAATTTAAATGAACTTATAAATGAAAAAAATATTTTAAATAAAATATAAAATTGATATTCATTAGTTATTACAATAATTTTAACTTTCATATTCGTATAAAACTACTAGAGATCAAAAATTCAATTCCACTGATGCAAAAATCTCCTTCCCAAAAAAAAGAAAAAAACTCTACCTCTTGAAGTGACTGCAAAAAGGAGCAAGTCTTTACTACCAAAGAAAAAAAAGGAGCAAGTCTCTGCCACCAGTTTTACATTTTATTATATACCACATATATACATAATACATTGAATCCGCCTCAGTTAAATGGGTTTAGTATTATGTCTTTATTTTTTCAAAATAAAAAGAATAAGAAAATGTAAATTTATTAATATTTTAAACCTTATTTGATATATAAAGTACACCTGGTTTTCCTTTCCTTCTTCTATTTCTGATCATTTTTATTTTATTTTAATTTTTGTCAACTTGATATGAAAGACACCGACATTGAAATGCTGTTCATATTGATTTTAGAAATAAATATATTTTGTAATTTTATAAATAAGCTTATATTTAGCTTTTTATTTTCCTTTATGTGCTAAGGTAGTTTTTTTTTTAAATTTTGCAAATACATGAAAAATAATGTTAACTTTTTTTTATGTGTCTGTCTACTCATCTGAAGCCATCTAGTCTACAAATCATTTGTTTTTTTTTTTTTACTTTTTATCTTTGTCATTATTCTACTATTTATAAACGTTCTACATTAAAATCATCAGAAAAATTTAAATTTTTTAATTTAAAGCATTTTGAAATCTTCCTTCGCAGTGACAACTACACGGTTGTAACTAATGGAACAATATTAATGTATTAAACGTTGTGTTTAGAACCTATATTATCTTAGTGACAAACGTTATGTTGTAACTAATAGCGTTTCAAAATTCAAACAATTTAAAAAAATGTGAAAGCAAAACGTCACTATTTTTTTTAGCATTTTGTGATGATTGTTTGTTACAATTATAAGTATCCGTCTTCCACAAAAGTCTGTGACAATGGAATTTTTCGTAAATATTCACCTTATTCCTTTAAAATTTTGTTATCACTAGAAAAATTGTAATAAAGCTCCATTTTTTATAGTGTTAGTCAAATCTACTAATACATTATACATATTTTCCTCTAAAAAGAGTTTTCTTAACGGTTACCAAGAATGAATCGGTGATGGGTTTTTGGTGGCATTGCTCTTTATCATGTTATAAGTTGCCTACAAACCGATACACTTTTTTTGTTAATTAACCATATATCTGATACTAATAATTGGTTATGTATGCTGGAAAAGGTGTCTTTTGACATAAAAATTCTTCAATTTTACATCAAACTACACGCCCTTAGGTGGTGTTTGATCAATCAAAAATCTTATATCAAACTACAGTGACATATCATAAGTATGATAAATTCGGGTGTCTATTTTGAGCTTCAGGATATGTGCACAGAAAATTGGACCCATCGCGTCTGAGGCTTTGATGATGTATATGGTAAATCGATTTGAACTTTGTCAATGTTGATGGGAAATATCATTCATGTTTTTCTAATTTTATTAATTCTCTTTAGTTAATACAAACAATGTTTATATTTAATCTTCTTAATAAAATCTCCAGCTCCAATTCAGACTTAAAAATGAATAGAAAAGAATATATTTAATTTGGATTGCTTTCATATTTTAGAAGTAAATTCAAATGAACCATAGATAAGTATAATTAATCTTCGGCAAACTGTTTTTTTTTTTTTTTTGTTTTTTTTTTTAATTTCACTAAAAGTTAATTTTGAAAATGTACATTTATTATAACAAAGGAAAAAAGAAAAAAAAATAAATAACGTATTGTAATCTGTCCATATATATATATATATTAGGCAAATATTGTAAGTTATTTTATTTATTACCTTGTAACAGAATTCACAGTCTATATATCAATAGTGTTCCGTATCAATACAAACACACGTACACCTTCTATACCTTTATATTTTTTCATATCAAAGCAAACACACGACAACTTTTATGTTATATATATTCTTCTATAGATTAAAGCAAACACACACCAACTTCTATGTTTTATATATATATACACATTCTTCTATAGATTAAAGCAACACACGACAACTTGTATAACCTGCTTACGGTTTAGAATAGGAAGTTGAAGGAGGTGGTTGTTTCGTGCATCTCCTGGTGTGTACCGCGTTTTCGTCCTCTGTTTCAAAATTTTCACCGCAATGTGGACATGCAAGACTGTTATTTTCAGTTCTAGCCCTTCGGCTAATGAGCACTACTACTGTCGCCTTCGAAACTTCGGCAGAAGAAGAAGAACCAGAAGATTCACCCTTCTTAGTTGTTCCCTTCTCCTGTTTCGTTTCCTTCTTTTTTTTAGGAGCCATAGTATAGCAAGATAAAAATAATGTGGCGGATGTGAATTGAGGATGTGAACTCGACTATTTATAGAAGAAATAATGATCGACTACTTATAGAAGAAAGAAAGGTTTTCTGTTTTACTAAAAAATAATGATCGATATTCGTTTGGCTGCAAAATAATTTATTCATTCAAAATTTTACTAAAAAATAATGTTGTGATTGGTATTCTCTTGTTTGGCTGCACACTGTGTGGCTCAGATGACCTTGCCGATCATACAGAATATAGATGTGGTTGGTCATGGTCCTCTCACTTAAACATGGTTAATATTTTAGTTGGATTTTCTTCATTCAGATGACCTTTTTGGGTACTTTGCTGTTTTTTTTTTCTTTTTGGTCAATACAGTATTTTGTTGGTTCAAGTGAATCTATAATGTGAAATGTAATGTTTGAAGAGAAAGAAAGGAAAAGCTACAGCAGGGGATTTTTTCCTGCAGACGGAAGGGGTCAAAAACATCAGTTATTCCACAGAATATTAGTAGGCACCTACCCTTTGAGACTCAGGGAAAAAATAATAATTTAAAAAGAGGAGGAGAAGAAGAAAAAGTTGCCAAAACCCTTGAATATTGAAGATAAAGACAATTGTTAATATTTGAGAAGAATAAAAAAGGGAAAGTGTAAAAAGAAAGTAACAATATATTAGCCACCATGCCTGTGAACCCTAACGAGGGGTACCCAAAAAAAACACACACAAGATAAGAGAATGCATAATATTGCCTTAAAATGAGAATAGTTCATGTATCAATTTAGACATCATAGACAAAACCATATGGAGAAAAATAATGTATAATATGAATTGTCTTAATTAACACTAGATTAGATGGATCAAACTTAGAACCTCACCAATTTTATTCACTCAATAATGTGACAAATGATATGACCATATATTAATAGTTGAAACAAAAATTCATATAACATTTACATGGATGTTATGTCATTGGCTTGTAATATTTAAAACAAATGTCAAACTAATATGATTTAGACATTTTCAAAATCAATGTATATTTAAAAGTTGTGTCAAACATTACGAAATTTTTTAAAAAGTATTTTTTTTCTCAAAAGTCAATTTAAAAAAAAAAACAATTAATAAAATTATAATTAATTATTAATCATTTGTGTATATTACCATTTGAGAACATCAATCCATATTTACCATTGAAGATGTTCTAATAATATGTCAATTAAAAATTGTCACCCACACCATTTTGTAAAAGAAAAATGAAAATTGATATATGATTATGAATTAAGTAATATTACAAACATCAAACTATTCATCAATAACACATTTATAAGAATTGATACATATATAAGTATTATGTTCTATTCTATTCATCTATGTTGTCAATACAACAAAGAGAGCAAGAAAATTTAAAAATTAAAATGAAATTAAAAAGTTAATTACCAACTAAATATTTGTTATCAGCCACTCTTCCAGTTATGTCACTAAAATCACAAAAATTGAAACAATGTTTGGAATTGTTATTGATTCATTGCTCTTGCAAACAGAAGTAGACTATTGAAAATCAATCATATATAAATGTTTAGTTGTTCTGTATCTACCATCATTATCTTTAAGAGAGAACTGACTTATGTCATAGGCTTTTTTTCTTCACAATTTTGATAAACTTCTTCACAAATGATCATTTTACATAAGCATGAATTTTTCATTCCTATAAGAATTTATGACAAAATAAATGGACAAGCTCATACATTGTTAAGATAGAAAATAAAAAATGATAATAAAATTACACGTTCATCTTGCAAAATCATCTAAGGCTGTTAATTTCGTGATGTTCATTATTACCAAAGGTTGTCCACAACCTAACAACCATAAATCTAATCCTCCAGGATTGCTTAGGAGGAAATTATTACAAATAGATACTACATTTCCAGCCATAGCCATATGTATTTACAATTAAATCAAATTCAATATAAGTAGAAAATTAAGATTTGAAAAAGAGTAGAAAATTGACACACTAGTATTAAAATTGACTACTACAATTAAATATACGCATTAGTAAGACTTTTATTTTATATGATATATATATATTAAAATTGAAAGAAAATCGGTAACATCTACTAATTTGGCATTAGTATCATTTTATTGAAGAAAAAAATCCGGTAAATATTATCAATTACATGCATTTATTGTTTTAAGAAAGTAATTTTTTTTTAATTCTGATTAGAAGAAAAACAAATCAAATATACTTTATCCATCAATGCCACAAAATTAACCTTATTTAATTTAATCAACGTGAAAAAATTAAAATTAAAAAAATAACATAAAAAATTAAGTCATACCATAAAGATTTTAACTTTTAAAAATAGAAAAATATATATGAAAATATATTTATATATATAAATATTAAAAGTGAAGAAAAAAATCAGTTAACATCCGTAAGTGCCAAAGAAAAAATCCAATAAAATTTATATAAATATCAAAATTGAAGGAAAGTCGGTAACATTCACTATTTTGGCATTAGTGTCATTCTATTGAAGGAAAAATTAACTATTTTGGGATTAGTGCCATTTTTAATTTGAAAGAAAAAATCCAATAAATATTATCAATTAGATGCATTTAATTTTTTAATAAAATAAATAAATTTTTTCATTCCAATTGGAAAAAAAATAAATCAAATCTTCTATATCCATCAATGCCACAAAATTAACTTTATTTTATTTAATCAATATGAAAAAATATTAAAATTGAAAAAGAAATACCATAAAAAAATTAAGTCATGCCATAAAAATTTTAACTTTTAAAAATTGAAAAATATATATAAAAAAAAAATATATATATATATATACAAATATTAAAATTGGAGAAAAAATCCATTAACATCCATTAGTGCCACTCTATTGATGGGAAAAAACCAATAAAATCAACTATTTTGGCATGAGTTCCATTTTAATTTCAATTAATTGTAGATCATAAAGATTTTAACTTATAAAAATAGAAAAATCTAGATGAAAAAGAGATCTATATATATATATATAATATAAATGTTGAATGAGTAGAAAAATAAAAATGAGAAGGAATTTTGGAGAGAATAGAATTTAAGTCATATCATAAAGATTTTAACTTTTAAAAACAGAAAAAATANTTTTAAAAATTATACTATTTAAAATAAAAAATATTATTAAAAATGCTTTAAAAATAGAAACCCAAACCTTTTATGTTTTAGAATCTTAATATTTAACCAATAAAAGAATTTAGAATCGCACATTTTAACAGAGGTTGCACCACTTTGGTTAAATTGGCTTACTTGTGCTACTTTGTCTTCTACTATTATGAATTCAATTGGTTAGTCTTTTTTATACAACGTAAAATAAAAATGAAATTGGTTCGTCTTTCATTGTGGTCCTATGTACACTATAATTTTTGTTTTTGTTTTTATTTTGGGCTTTAACCCCTCATATTACCAATAAAAACCACCCTATGGATTGGCCGATTTGGTGATGTCATCTCTTAATACTTCATGTTGTCTTTCTAGCTTTTTTTTGTTGCTGATGAAATTGTCTTTCTAGCTTTTATTTGTAATTACTTTAAGAAATTCTTATATTTTCACAATCCAATACCAACTGTTTAATAAGCATAAACATTTTATTAATTTAAAGATGAACAAATAGATACAGCTGAATGATTCAATGTTTTCAATCTATGATTTTATTTAGTGTATATGCGAGTGACAAACTAAAACCAACTTCATTTTAAATCTATACATAATTTTTTATTATAGTATACTATCTATATATTTTAAATTTTTTTGTGCATGATAATTCATTGTTATATTACGATTCTATGATACAACATAATCCGTATTATACCTAATGTTTTAAAATGTCAAAATCAATATTTTAAAACGTCAAATTGAATATAAAGCATTTTACTATCTTTGCATATAATAAATTATATTTTCACGAAAAAATAATTAAAAATTATATTAATAGTTTTGATCGACCTAATATTTTCTTACTTGGAGATAGAAATGAGTTACAAACTTACAAGCTCGCTTTTAATTTTTATATACGAATGTTCTTTTACACTCCTAGTCAATTAGTAGAGAACTCAGAATGTCCATTGCAGCTTTTATCTGTATTCACAACTCAGTCAATAGTAGTTACTAATTAATTGTCTTGTTTTTCTTATAGCAATTTAATTAAGAAAATTGTTAGCCAATGAAAAGGATAAGTAAATTTGATAGTCTTTGAAGCCTTTTAATACACTTCTAAAAAATTAATATATGAGATTATAGATCCTTTCAACAGCAAAAAAAAAAAAACAAAAACAAAAACAAAACAAAACTTTCAAAGTTGCATAATCCCCATCTCAAGAGTGAAAAACAATTTGATAGTTTTTCTCTTTGCAAATTTTTGCTTTATTTTAATTTTTGCAATTTTATTAGATTCTTGCTTGTAAGTTTGACTTTTATTTTGATGAGAGAGCAGATCTGAAGTTGTATTATTGTTGCAAAAAAACCAACCGCAGTAGATCAAAATAGTAAATATCTTTCTATAACTCACTCTTCCTTAAACCCTCTTGCTCTGTCTCACATTTTCATTCTCCGCCTCTCTTCCAAAACCCTTTCTTTTTCTAAAACCCTAAGCCCCCAAAAATTTGGGGTTCTCAGAAATTGGTCGAAGATGATGAGCATCGCTCTACGGAGATCGCATTCTCTGGCTCCAAGGCAGGCTCTCGCTGCTATCGAGACCCTCCTACGCCACCACCAGTCCTCAAACCCCACAGCTTCGTTGACTGACCTTCAGTTACCGGGAAGCTCTTTTAATGGCGGTGATGCTAGGTCCTTCTCCACCTTCAGGGCACCGCAGCCGGATATGGCGTGTGGGTTTCAAGCGAGGGGATTCTATGCGAAATCTGGACCGTTGAATTATCGGGCCTCGGCGGTCTTGCAGGCGGAATTTGCTATGGACGAGTACTCTTCGTACGAGGAGCCCTCGAAGGGGAGTGGTGAAAATGAAGGCCTTGAGATCGCGAAGCTTGGGATTTCGGAAGAGATTGTCTCTGCTTTGGCTAAGAGGGGTATTTTAAAACTGTTTCCCATACAGGTAAGTGTCTCATTTCTGGTTCAAGATCCATCTTTTTTTTTTTTGGTTGGTGAGTAAAAAAGTTATTAAATTTATGTGTTTTTTGTTCGGAGATATTTTATGTTTGGTTATGGATATATAAATTTGTTTATTGGGATTCATTTTGTATAGAGAGCTGTATTGGAACCAGCCATGCAGGGGCGTGATATGATTGGTAGAGCTAGAACGGGAACTGGGAAAACTCTGGCTTTTGGAATTCCCGTTTTGGATAAGATTATTCGGTTTAATGCAAAACACGGGTTTGTGTCTTCAAATCCGACTTTATATTGCTATTATCTTTTGCCGCTAACTTTTCATTGACGATCGATTATTATCATGGGAATGGATGATTGATATGATTTTTGTTTTAACTATGTTCAATTTATTCAGGCGTGGAAGGAACCCATTGGCCTTGGTTTTGGCTCCAACTAGAGAACTTGCCCGGCAAGTTGAGAAGGAATTCCATGAATCTGCTCCTAGCTTGGACACAATTTGTGTTTATGGGGGTACACCCATCTCTAGCCAGATGAGGCAGCTTGACTATGGCGTAGATGTAGCTGTTGGCACCCCTGGTCGGATTATTGATCTTCTCAACAGGGGTGCTCTAAATTTATCTGAAGTTCAGTTTATTGTTATTGATGAAGCTGATCAGATGCTTCAAGTGGGATTCCAGGAGGATGTGGAGAAAATTTTAGAGAAATTGCCTAAAAAACGTCAGAGCATGATGTTCTCTGCAACAATGCCTTCTTGGATCAGGAAGCTAACCCAAAATTATTTAAAAGATCCTTTGAGTATTGATCTTGTGAGTATTCAATTTCATCTTAACCTCTTTTTTATTTATTCCTTCTGTTACACTAGATTATTGCACTACAAGCCTAGAATTTTCATTTTAGTTAAGATTTATTACATTATGAACAAATAATTTGGTACCAAGTTTTTGCTATTAAAGAACTTACAATGACGATGTGAAAATAAAGCTTAGAGGATCTCCAATGGGGTGCTAAAAGGGGTGCCAATGCAAAAAAAATAAGATTGGCATTTTAGCTTTGTATCTCCGATGGAGAGTGCAAGATTTATGGAATACTATATTTGGCATTACAAATGGCATTGTTATAAGTTATGCCATATTAAAAAAAGTGTACTTAAATATTAACATTTTGCTATTTAGCATTTCCCATTGGGGTGCTTTATCAAAATTTGCATTGGAGTGCCTATATCAATGCCAAATATTTGGAATGGCATTCGTTATAGCATTTTTGATTGGAGATGCGCTTTATTTGTTTTTAATTTCATAGTTCTTGGTGCAACTTGAGGACCTACATGTGTATTGGCAATATTTTTATTCTCAGTACCAAGCACTGAAATTTTAAGTTTGTGGTCTATTTTGTGTTTGCAAACCTGTCCATAAGTTTCAAAGGTGGAAGAGTAGTGTTTTTGAAAAAATATGTAACTGCTGGAGGTAATAAATTTCTGCTGCACTGTGCGTGTGAACATGTAATTGTAATGAGAGGAAAAGGGATATGTAGTGTTTTTTATTTTCTGTTTATATGAAGCAATGCAGATTTTAATAAACAAAACCGATTCATATATTTTTATGGTTCCAAGCTTATCAACAGCTATTGTATGTGCTGTAGGTTGGAGATTCTAACCAGAAATTGGCAGATGGCATTTCTTTGTATTCAATTGCCACAGAGATGTATGGAAAAGCATCAATTGTTGGGCCACTAATAACAGTAAATTTCGAGAACTCTATTTCTAGTCGTTGTTAAGCATAGTATTTATTTACTTTAGTTGTCATTAACCTTCTTGTTTTCCTCTTTGTGTATGTTAGAGAAATTCCTGGAATTATTCCTGGTCTTGTCCTTTTTCAACATTGACAGATATTTCTCACTGTTAAACATTTGCTTGCTAGGAACATGGAAAAGGAGGCAAATGTATTGTATTCACTCAAACAAAACGAGATGCTGATAAATTGGCATATGCCATGTCAAGAAGCTTTAGATGTGAGGCTTTACATGGTGATATTTCACAAGCTCAGAGAGAAAGAACACTTGCAGGCTTTCGAGATGGGAATTTCAATATATTAGTTGCAACTGATGTTGCTTCTCGTGGACTTGACATACCAAATGTTGATCTCGTAAGATTTATCCAACCATTTTTCTTATTGGTTTGTTTTGACTCTCAATATTTGTTTTTGGCACTCATGTTTTGTTTCTCTGTGTGTGTGTGTGTGTGTCTCTCTCTCTCTCTCTAGGTAATTCATTACGAGCTTCCAAACAATTCCGAAATATTTGTTCATCGTTCTGGCCGAACAGGTCGTGCTGGGAAAAAGGGAAGTGCCATTCTTATCCACACACAGGACCAATCCAGGGCCGTTAAGGTTATTGAGCGAGATGTAGGATGCAGATTTACAGAGGTAATCTATATCATTTCCATTTGAGTTCTCCTGTAATTGTTTTTTGAAGCTGTTCTTAGTTTATGACCAGTTGAGACTAGATTGACACTTAAAATAGATAGATTGAGTGCTTAATGTGCATTGAAAATTAAAGCTCAGAGTAATATGCAATTTCTTGTTAAAATGCTTGGATCAATATTCTTGCGTGCAGTGAAATGCAAAAGGGTGTTTCATTTGGATGTTCAATCTTCCGTGATATACATTCAGAATGCAAGGTAGTGTCAGTATTGTGTGACAGTCTCGCTAGATCGGATTAATCTAAGAGTTATACTTGGCGCTAGATCTACATTCTTAATGATAATGATTGGAGGATTAATGGATATAGTTTTGAGGCATTATTTTATAATGTGTTTGTGGATGCTTTCTTTTACCTCTTCACCCTTAGATGGATGAAAAATTGTCTTTAAGAAATATAGTCGTAATTAAACTATGGGCTGGAATGTTAGATTGCATGTGTAGGCTAGGTTCATTGTTATCTCCATCACCATGAATGTTGAATTGGTATTGTTTTAATCCTTGTGGCTAGTGATGTAGGAAGCAATGCGTGTATTATTTGTGATTCTGCTTATTTTCTCTTCTGCTTCATCAAATACCATAACCGAGCCATCAACATGCCTGTATGCATGTGCACTTTGTTTAAGTGCACCAATTTGTTTATTTTCTTTTTCTCTAAAGAAATCCTGTTAGACTGAATCTGCTTATTTTCGTATAATTATATACCATAACTGAGCTATCTAACATGCCTGCATGCATATGGATTCTGTTTAAGTGCACCTATTTGTTTATTCGCTTTTTCTCTAAAGAAAATCCTGTGGCTGATCGCTTGATTACTTGCTTGTGATCAGCTTCCTCGGATTGCTGTTGAAGGTGGAGACAGAGACATGTTTGGTGATATAGGTGGTGGTGGCATGCGATTTGGGTCGTCTGGAGGCATGAAGGATCGTCGAGATAGTTTTGGCCGTTTTGGTGGTCCAGGTGGTGGAGGATCTGGTCGTCCTGGATTTGGCCGTTCCAGTAGTTATGGTGGACCTAGCACAAACCGTGCTGGAAATTTTGGTGGTTCTGGATTTAGTCGTTCTGGTGGTTTTGGGGAGTTTGGGGGTTCAGGTCGTTCAAGCCAAAGTTTTGGACAGTTTGGGGGTTCAGGTCGTCCAAGCCCAAGCAGTGGTGGTGGTTCTGGTCGTTTTGGGAGCTTTGGTGATGATAATGACAAAAACAGTGGAAGAAGATCCTTCTGATATTATTGAATTGTAAGTTTTTTTGTTTTTAGTTAATACAAGAAGAAAAGTAGGGAGGTTACTGTCTTGCATTCTCTTGTTTCTTTCACTTCCTTTCAGTCTACTTCATGGTTGGTCAGTTTCCTTATTCCTTAAATGATCTCCTAAGTCATCTATAAAGTGAACTTCATATTATTCCTTTTTACCATTTGGTTATATGCTTGTCAAGTTTATGGTTTCAATATTGACACATGCTCGTCTTGGAATGGCAGGCAACAAGGAGGGAAAACAAAAAAAGAAAAAAAGAAAAAAAAAAGCACGAGACAAATCAGTTTGATACGTAGGAATTATGGAGGGGCTGTGGCGCAGAGGGATTTTGAACCTGCCTAAAGTCATAATGTTTCTTGTTTATTCTAGATATAAAGTCTCTTGAGAAATCTTCATGTTGATATTAAATTTATAATATATAATGTACTTCTGTATAACCTATCAATTTTAGATTTCCATTAGAAGGTTCTCACATGTAATTCAGTTATTACTTATTAGTAATACTTTCTTTTGCCCGTATGTTGTTTATGTTACTGATTTCTCTCCCATTTTTTGCTGACCATTTCTATATTCCGTGAGCCATGGGGTATTACTGTGATGTTTGGTTGAAGTGGGTGAGTGAGTCTTTGGAAGTTAATAATTTTGCAGTGTATTAAACTTTCTAATGAACTGGGGATTAGTAGCTGATGAGATTTTTTAAATCATTTGCTGACTTCGTTTTATATTTTCTTTGTTCAAATGAATATTGAGGTTCAGAGCCAGTGTTTGTGCTAATTCTGTAATTTTATTTCTTCAAAATTGAACAATGATGTAGATTTATTATCCATCTTCGCAGCTTGTGACAAATTGGCGATGAGCAATTCGCGTAGTATATATATATTAACCAAAAAATTGTTTAGTATTTTTGCATTTTAATAGTTAATTATATGATTATATAATTCAAATTACTGTCACAGCTTTTATTTTGTCTTTTTTCAACGGTTTTAATATGTTCCAAAGTCATGCTAAATGATCTCCTCTCTTTTTGGTTGAAAAATGCTAATCTCCTCCCTATCTGTTCTTCCTTAAGTCCCCCTATATCAAGAAATTTAAAGATCTAAAGTCGTATATTATTTTCATGTTTTACTTTTTTCTTTTTTTAATTCTTTTTATCTTCCTTATTTTTTTTTTATAACCAAACAATAAATTTTATATATATATTAATTCTTTTATTAAATTTTTCCTAGAGCAACATATATATAATATTGGATATGCGTATTTCGAATAAAAAAATCTCTGATAAAAAAATTATATATATTATATATAAAATCGGACTTTTAAGTTTCAACCATAACCACTGTATCACAATAAAGATTTTACGAGTTCTCAAAGGTCTCATTTTTTTTTTGTTTTCTTCGACGGCGAGACTATGGGTTTGGCACTGATAAGAAGTATGCTCTTTGTTTTGCATTTTACTTTTTTATTTTTAAGAGTTTTTTTTTACAAAATAAGCTTTTTGTACGGAGTTCGGAATCTATGGAAATGAGAAAGTCTTCAGTCCAAATGATTGGATGCCCACTTGTTAAAAATATACCATGTCATACATTCCAATTAAATTTTTTCCCATAAAACCTAAAACTTTTGCAGCGTGGATTCTCTTTCTATTTCTTCCATTGCTATGAATTCTCTTTTCTCCATCTCTACTCGCCGCTCTTTCTCAATAAACTTTAGGGCTTCTTTTTCTTCCTTTGCAACTTTGAATAACCAAAGCAAGAATTTTTTGAAGTAGATCCATTCTTGATTCATTTTGAATTATTCACGATATGAGTTTGGGTCGTGTCCTTTATCAGATCTTCCATAGTGGGTTTACCAGGAAAAATAAAAGATTTGAGCTAAAAGAACGAATAAGAGTGATCCATTAACTGAATAATCTATTGTAAATTACAGCAAAGGAGCGATTGAGCTGTAAATCTGGGAGAAAAGTTTTGAAAGTGTCGACACAGAGGGAGAGAAAAATTCTAAAAATTGCATGGGAGGCATTTCATTCGAGAGGGATGTCGATTGAGTTGGAATGAGTAATTGCAAGTGGTGAGAAATTCCACAATAGCAGATCGACAACATAACAATGAGAAATGTAAAATAGATCGAACAACACAGATACATTACGAGTACAAACAATTCATCAAAAAAAAAATACGAGTACAAACAAAAATAATAAACAATTACTAGAATAAACGAACATGAGTCTCACCATTAATAATAGCATATTGCTAGAAGAAATAATTGTTTAATTGGCCACAAACATGAGTCTTCCAAGTTTATCTTACTAGAAAACTAGATCTAATATATATATTATATTATATATATATATATATATAATATACAGGGATGCTAAGGCATCCAAATTCGAGCATGTTAAAGAGCCTGAATTCACACCGCATTGTTTTTATGGTCAAAATTGAATCAAAAGTTGTCAAAATTGGCTTTTACATTACCTTTGAGGAAACAAAATTGGGATTTTTTTCTTGGATTCAGACATTACCTTTCCAAAATGCAAACGCAAAGGACAGGGGGAAGTTGTTGATGCACAATTTTGGCGAAGCCAGGAGCCAGTCGGTGGCGAAGGCACCACAGACTTTCTCTGTGCAACGAAAACTCCTCGGCTTCCTTTGTACCTTCTTCCCCACCAGTTGGCGGCTATACATCGTTTGCCTAAATCAGTGAGCTACATCGCTTTGTAAGAGGTATTTGTAATTCTTTAGGAGCACAGTAGTCGGTAAGTGCTTCAAGAATTTCAACCACTGTCCAATTATCAACCTTATCATCTCTTCCAAATTGTACTTAAAAATCAATTATTAATATGTTTCATGATGATATCATATTCATTTTCTTGAGAGTTTATTTTTGGTGAATAAATCATTTTCATGAGTTAGAAGCTGTTGGTGTAAAATACAATATAGTACGCGAGCGTGTCACTTCAAATCTATAACAGTTCAAAAAAAAAAATATGCGCCAATTGAATCAAACAACTTAATCAAACCATTGTAATAATTATAGAAAACAAAATAATTAAAGGTTACAAATGCTTTCGAGATCAAAAGCTTTTTAAATAAAGTTTTAAACTAAGAACATTTGACTATTAGAAATAAATTCTAACGAGAATAAACTTTGATAAAGCTTTATTTTATAAGAAAAGAGATTCCAAGATCCTTCTTGCGCTTCCGATGTGGGACTCTTGTAAATTCTAATTTCCAAACTAACTATTTATATTTGAGAAATTCCATATTTTCAAACAATGTGGGACAAAGCTATTCTTATCCAATATTTAAAATAATATTTGAAATAAATCAAATATTAAATTGAATATTTATGGTATAAACATAAGCTCTTTTATTTATTTTTTTGCATATATAAGAATTAGATAGAAAAATTGATGATATGAACACAAACAAACACTTATTTATAAAGACGTTTAAACACAAATATAATATCTCTGCGGAAACAATCTAGTGAACAAATTAGTTAAAATGGTTTGGGGTCGAAAAAGTTCAGTGTAAACCGAATATATAGAGTTACATCATTATTCATTATTACAACAGACAATAATCATCTACAAAATCAAAATTTAAAAAAGAAAAGGTAGACCATTCAAAATAATATTAAAATGTATTTGATATGATCATACGAGTGCCTTTATTATATTAAAATCAGTCATACAAAGATTTTAGTATAAAAATGAATAAGTTCAAGTGGAATTTGATAGTCTCTCATTTGGGGTCGTCTCTACTATATAAATTATGTGACTCAATACACTTGTATTTCAGCTGTTATTAGCTAGCTAGCTTTGAACTTTAATTTCACCAAACTTCTTTCTACCATGATTAATTTTGTTTTTGTTTTCTATAACTGCATTTGTCAGCTGGTAAAACACGCAACTAAGGGGGTGTATTGGATTAGAAATTTGATAGATTTTAAAAGAGTTAACGAGTTTAATGGAATTGAAAGATTTTAAAAGAATTCTAAAGAATCTATCAGAATCCTACTTAGAATTTAATGGAATTCATGAGACTTTTATTACAAACTTTGATAGATTGGATGGAATTCAAATAATTTTATATTTTTCTTTTCATATGATTAATATTTTAGAATTCAAATTATATCATAACATAGTTAGACAAACAAACAAATATTAATAAACTTCTATAACAAACAAATATATACATGGATATTAAACAATATACACGTGGATATTAAACTTGTCCAATATGATTGAGTAAAACCAAGAAAGAAAATGAAAAATATAAAAAAAAAAGCACTAACAAGATGAATTAAAATATCAAAATAAAGTCTTATACCATCTCCAATATTTATTATCATATGCCAAAAAAAAAAATTCATAAATCATTATGTTCATTTCTTTCGTTTTGGGCATCTCTCACATGTTTGAAGATATTGTGCCTCTCCGTTGATTGGCATTCTCCCATTGTTGCTCTTGACTTTCAAACACCTCCTGAAAGTTGTTCTCTTCAACTTCTTGTATTAATATTTGGCTCTATAGGAAATTCATCAAAACAACATTCTTTACGAAGAAAATTATGCAATCCCACACAAGCTAAAACTAGCTCTGCTTGTGTTTTAATTGGAAATGGAGGTGCTGACTTAAAAATTGTGAATTTAGATTTAAATATACCAAAAATCCTCTCAATTACATTTCTTAAGGAAGAATGACAAAGATTAAACAATTCAGCTGCAGTTTCTGGGTGACTATCTTGACTAGAAAAATCTTGCAAATGGTATCGAACCCCTCGAAATGGAGCAAGAAATTGTCGACGATTTGGAAATCCACAATCCACAAGAAAATATTTACCTAAATAT
Source organism: Ochetophila trinervis (assembly GCA_003254975.1). Taxonomy (NCBI): domain Eukaryota; kingdom Viridiplantae; phylum Streptophyta; class Magnoliopsida; order Rosales; family Rhamnaceae; genus Ochetophila; species Ochetophila trinervis. Next base: position 215,038 of record QANX01005149.1, on the reverse strand, counting down.
ATAAGATATTAATAATTAATACATAATATTATTTTTGCAAAAATTAATATGTATTGAGAAATACACACACACACACATATATATATAATATACATACATATATATATATATATATATATATATAGATACCTTGTGGCACTTTAAGTCCATTCCTTCTTGATAAAGTATCATGTAATAATTTTGAATCATGAGCTGAACATTCTCATCCACTAAGCATGTATATGAACTCCAAATCAAAGTTATAAGCTGCTAATACATTTTGTGATATTTTTCTATGGCGATTACAATAGCTACTTACATTACGACCCACTACTGTTGCTGGTATATGTGTTCCATCAATGACACATATACAATCCTAAAATAAACAATAAAATTTATAATTAAATATAAAACATAAAGTGTTAAAACAATAATTATAACACTAAAAATAACAATGACATATACTTATTATTATTACTATTATCAATACGAACGAAACAAAATTGATAGAAAAAAAAATATCAATTACTTATCTTGAAGTAAGGGTAAAATCTTGTACTTTCTCTAATTTTACTTGGCATTGTAGATTTTGGTTTAAGCATCATATCTGGTGCTATTGTATTCAAAGCCTTTAAAATTTTGTTAAAATTTTTGCTCACTATAAAATATGATCGACTAAACGTCTTACAAATCATATGATATCGAGAATTTTAACCTATGATAAGTAAAAATGTTGCAATCATTTTTTTCAATACAAATGTATATTGTATCCTGCAAATGCATTTTTTCTCTAATAATATTGCATAGCTTTAAAAACACATCTAGATACATCATATATAGTTGTTGAAAGTGTTGAGGACATTCTTCTAATACTTTGTGTATATAATTATACCATTTAGCAGTGATTGGTTGACGAGCTAGTGGATGTACAATATATTCACCACATATGCTAATGATTAGTGCATCGAACACTTCAAGTATTGCTTGCATTGCCAACAATACTAATTTAATGGTAGCATAAAACTCTTTATCTTCTTGAGCATCTCTTCTTTCTACTTTTTCACGTTCCATTTCTTCTTCTTATTGATCTAAAACATAACATATAATATTATTATAAATTATCAAATGCAAATAATAATAATTATATCAAGAAAAGAAATCTCTATGATAAGAAAATCTCGTACATAAAAACAATTTAAGCAAAATAACAAAATTGTCAACCAATATAAGCAAAGAAAAAAATTCACTTAAACAAACTACTGACAGAAGCATAACCAAATAGTTAAACATATTTTAAACTATTTTAACTCATTCTATATTAAAAGATATCCACTGTAAGCGCTCTTCAGGTGACATCTTCAAGAATGCATGTTTGATTCCCATTTTTTGAATCAAAGTAAGGGCTTTATAGCGACCATGATTGTCCAAATCTAGAGTCTCTTTGATAGCATTCCAAATATCATTTTTCTTCTTTTTTTGACTATTTTCCATTTACCTTTTCTCCATTAGGCTATTGATTCCCCGAATTTCAGTTGCAATTTTTCCAATTGATTCTAGACCCTGAGAAAGTTTTTCTAGAAAATCAACTCGATTGTTGTTCTTATCAAATGAGCGAGTATTCCTTTCACCTTCAATTCTAGTCCGTTTTCTCCAAAAAATGTTCTCTATATGAACTTTTAAATATGGATCACACTCTGAAGCTAGTGATGGATCAAGAGTTTGCACATATGCCTCATTATTCTCATCAAATACATAGTCATCTATTCAAACCTATGTACTTTCTTCATAGTCATCTATTCAAACCTATGTACTTTCTTCCTGCCTATACATTCTTGTATCCGTATCATCTCCCAATCCAATAGAGTATTTCCTAGTGGTAGATGCATTACCAACATCAATTTTTAAATCTTCAAAGTCGGCAAAAGTATATGTGCGAAGGTATTTCTGGTTTGGATGAGACTGCCAATTGTAAAAAAAAAAAAAAAAAATATTCAATACTTTGTTAACATATAATACTACAAAAAAAAAAAAAATACAAGATATAATATAAAATATATTTTTATGAAAATTGAATTTCACATTAAAGTAATTGTTCCAAGTTTCATATATGGCAATGAATCTTTGTGTGGCTGCATCACATCCAAAGCTAGAGTTGCATCTCTTGGGATCAGAAAATTTTTGATAAAGCGTTTTAAACCATTTCAAACGGCTCTGATACTGAGTATAATTTTTACTACACCCAAGAGTTTCATTAAGTTTAGGAAGTATCTTGCTTTCGACAATTAGTTTGCTGAACACACCATTATTGTCACGTCATCCACGATTGGTAGCATCAACCATTAGTTCTAATAATATATTACTCTCTTGCAAAGTCCATGAGTTATATGAAGTTTTACCTTATCTTTGGAATCTCCTATTGTTCATAACAAGTGTCTACTAATTAATAAACATATTAGTATTAACATAAAATACCAAACATATTTCAATACATATATTTTTTTTTATGTTTTACTATCTATGTATGTAGCATGTATGATGTAACAATTTATGAGCTGCCAAAAAAAATCTTGGTAATAATGACAAAATAATGCTATCTCAACCGGCCAAGATAAAGAAAAACAAAACAAACAAACAGAAAAGGATGAATTGGGCTACATGATGATAACCAATGTGCAAAATAAAAAACATGCAAAAGTGAAAAAAATTGAATTGCTGAAAACAGGCTGCTACTAGTGTCTCAAATATCAATGCTGAAAATTTGATACATCTCATTATACCTTTATTTATGCGATGGTGACAATATCATAGGTTAGGTGTGCTGTTCATGTCCCATAAAAAAACACAATTAAATGTGTCCTATACATAAACAGTCCAATTACAGTGAAAGAGATGGCTTTCTCATCTTAATTTTTTTTAAAAAAAAATTCTTGAAAATATATGATTAAACCTTATAGAACCTGCCTAGGCTGCAATGTAATATGATATTTATTATATTTAATTTCATAACATTTGTAACTATACCCCCAATAAAATTTCTAATATGTAATGATTAAAATATTATAAATTGGGCGTAAATGACAAGGAGTAATCTTATAATATAAAGTAAAGAATGCAAAAACTGATTCATACATCTCACCGAATTTGATAAGCTATATGGGTGTTGGAAATTATAGAAAAACAAAATAGTAGAACATTCACTTTTTTCATTTTCATTATTTTTTATTTTTTTATTTTATTTTTTTTTAAAAAGAAGAACATCCACTCTAGCAGTTGTACGTCTTATGTGAGAATCAAGTTTTGAAGAATATTGAGTTTAAATCAGAATATAAATGCATAATACAGAATATATAGTATTTATTATAATGAGGCCAATTACAAAAGCAAGAGTTTTTTTCTTTTTTTTTTTTTTTAAGGGAAAAGAGAGAGAGTATAGTCTCTGGCGCTGCATGGTCCAATAATTACTCTACTTTTTTATTTTTATTTTAAAATATTAAAGAGAGAGAGAGAGAGAGAGAATAGTCTTGGGGACGGAAATTAAGAACAAATTCAATCAACAACAGACTCATCAATTTTTGAAAATCGGAAACGGAAGAGAATCAATCAACAGCAGCGAGAATCAATCAATTTTGGGAAGCAAAAGAGAGAAGAAACACTACGCCTCAGGCCATATATAAAGAAGATCAAAGATGGATAGAGAGATATGAAACAAATAAAATAGATTATTTTCAATGGATACAACAATATGAGAACCAAAAGAGTTGGAAAGCATAATACCTGAGACGTGCGTGAGTCCTGTTATCTGCGATTTTAGAGTGAAAAAATGAAATCTTTAGTGTGGACGATGGATTTGTGAAATAGTTAGTATTTATATCTAACACTTCAAAATTCAACAGAATCTATGAATTTATAAAATTTTCACAAGTTAATAACTTTTTGAATACCAGACTTTTATAAGCTTTTAAAAAGTCATTATTGAATACCTTTAGATTTATAAAGATTCTATTAAAGTTTAAATTGAATATACCAATATTTTAAAAGACTTCAAAAAAATATAAATTGAATATTTTCAAAATTTTTTAAAATCTATTAAACTCCTAATCCAATACTTCTCTCTTTCACCACCATCGAAAGTAAACCTCAATTATTGGTTGGAGGGAGTCATTTTCCACTTTCCTTTAGCATTCTTTTTTTCCACAAATTAATGCAGCTTATTTAGAACAAACTAAAATTTTCACATTTTATCTCAAAATATAACTAATTTAAAAGAAAATATTAATTACTGTTTGGTATATTGGACATCATGTCTATTAAATATGCTCAATCAAATTGATGTCAGAAGTCTTTCTTCACAATAATACAAAATATAAATGAGATACCTAATAAGAGATAAGAAAAACAAATTTTGAATTTCTATAATGTTGCAAAAGCCTATAATGTTTCGTACCAAACAGTGCAAAAAACAGTAAATTTAAAAAAAAAAAAAAAAAAGTAAAATAACCTTGCACTGAAATAAAGACTAGTGGTTCAGAATTGAATTTCTTTTGCATGACATCAAATGCTTGAACGAAGTGACTGATTGAACACAAAAGTTTCTTACAAAAACAATTTTCAACCAACAACAGAATTATAACAACCTAAAACTAATGACAATATTAATGCAACTCCAGATAAAATAACATAATTTTACTACAACTGAGATAGAAAGGTCAGAACAAAGGCTTCTTTCCATTTAGCATCCCTAGAATGCATGTACTCATTAGTTATCCACAACCGAATTCTGGCTATTTGCGAAGCTGTTTCCATGGCCGGCTTGAAATTAACAATCATATCAATAAATCATCGCACTTACTGAAATTCTTGAAGCACTTACCGTAGCTTACAAATACCTCCGGCAAACGGCATAAGATGGGAGAAAGCGACGGAGCTCTTTGATTTCAGCAAATGGAAAGCGATGCAGAGCTGTCGACTGATGGAGAATGAGGTGCAGAATAAGCCGAGAATTTTTCGTGGTGCAGAAGAAGCACGTGGTGCCTTCGCCACCGACCGTTGCTGAGGAACGAGAAAGCAGCTTCGGCACGGAGTAAGGCTGATTGGTGGCCGGAGGTGCCCAGAGTAAACTCGACTGGTGGCTACACCGAATTCGTGTGTCAACAGCTTCCCCCTACCCCCTGCGTTTGCGTTTTGGAAAGGTAATGTCCGAATTCGAAAAAAAATTTCCCCAAATTTTTTTTTCCAAAGATAATGTAAAAGGTGAAAACGGCATAAGATGGGAGAAAGCGACGGAGCTCTTTGATTTCGGCAAATGGAAAGCGATGCAGAGCCGTCGACTGATGGAGAATGAGGTGCAGAATAAGCCGAGAATTTTTCGTGGTGCAGAAGAAGCACGTGGTGCCTTCGCCACTGACCGTTGCTGAGGAACGAGAAAGCAGCTTCGGCACGGAGTAAGGCTGATTGGTGGCCGGAGGTGCCCAGAGTAAACCCGACTGGTGGCTACACCGAATTCGTGTGTCAACAGCTTTCCCCTACCCCCTGCGTTTGCGTTTTGGAAAGGTAATGTCCGAATTCGAAAAAAAATTTCCCCAAATTTTGTTTTCCAAAGATAATGTAAAAGGTGTATTTTGAAAAGTAGCCAATTTTAACAACTTTTGATTCAATTTTGACCATAAAAATGGTACAGTATGAATTTAGACTCTTTAACATGCTTAAATTCGGATGCCTTAGTACCTCTATATATATATATATTAATATACAGGCCTGCTAAGGCACCCGATTTTGGATTCCTTAGGGAGGCCGAATTCACGTTTTCCAAACAGAAGGAAGGAAACAAAAAGTCAAAATTAAGCTTGGTCAAAATACGCAAAAACGCCAAAAATGCAGCGTTTCATTTTCCTCAAATTTGACTTCTGCGGTTTGCGTTTCAATTCCTCTAAAATTTTAGGGCTCGAGCCTTTCATTTCTGTGGGAAGAGAGCTGAAACCCGAAGCTTCGAAGCTTTGTCGGAGGAGAGCTTAAACGTAGTAGCCATCGGCGGACCAAATGCAGCCACCACTCGACATTACTCCCGTCACCTCTTCTGCACCAGTCGGCGGCGAAGCCTAGAGCAATCAGCGAGGGCACGGGCTTCCTCTGCACCAAGGCTTTAACTGCACCAGTTCGGCGACGTTACTGCTTGGCTTCATCTGCACTGGCAATGATTCTCCTCTTCACCAGTAGGCGACTTTACTCTAACAAGGTACTAGGTATTTTCAATTGTTGACTGCGGCTCTTTTTTTTTTTGTGGTTCCTTTTTCGGTTCCAACAATTGGAAAATAAATTTATTTTCTGCTTATCCATTTTTTTTAGTATATATGCTACTTCTTTAATTTAGTTTATTGGTTTGTTAGCAATTTGTATAGATGATTTTTTGAGTATATGCTTTGCTTCTCTAATTTTTTTAGTACTTGAGGTGTGGGTCGGCTGAATTGTGAGTATTTTTTTAATACTTGATGATTTTTTTTTTGTTCCTTTTTTGGTTCAACAATTCTCTCTTATTTCGGTTAAATTTTATTACAAAATTTAATTGTATATCTACTCATTGAAGTGATGTAATTAAAATTAATGAAACCATTGTATAACAAATTCCAAGGTTTTAGTCACCATTGAAACAATACAGGAAGAAAATAAAGTATTTTAGTTGTGGCAGGTAGTTCCTCTGCTAGAGTATTTTGTAGATTATATATATCCTGTTTGGAACTATAGGATATAGATTGATTAAAACATACAAATATTTAGGCTCATTGAAAGATCATAAGTTATGTTTTAAAGATTTACCTGTTTCACTTGTTTCTATGTAGAGTTTGAATTTTAAACCTTTAATGGAATGTAGACTTTCACCCTTTCAGTGATTGCAGGATGCTATGTATTTAGCAGTAATCATAATAAATACCAAATAGGTCATAAGTGGTATGGTTATTTCATTTTGATAAAAAAAAAATTTCTTTACATAGGCTGTGTAATTATAGATGGAAAACTAAGTTACTCAATCTAGGAGACAAGCACCTCAGCAGCAGGATCAACATACCAGGGCTAAATGGACAGTATCACATACAAAAATGCTTGCAGACTTGATGGTTGACCAAGTTCACAAGAGGAATAGACAGAACAATTCATTTGGTAAAGAGGCATGGAAGTACATGTGTTATGAATTGTACAAGAAAAGCAGTCTGAAGTGGGACAAAGAGCAATTGAAGAACCTTTATGCAGTCTTGAGGAGGCAATATGATAGATTGATAATATTCCTTTCTTTCGTCTCTGTGAGAATGGCAGTATAAATTGACTTATGAATATCTAGTAATGTAGTTATGGCGGGTACATATTGACTTGTAAATCTAGTACCGTAGTTGTAATACATCTCTTCCAACCTCTAGTTGACTCATTGTGTAAGTCCACTGGTGTATTTTAACTCTATCTATGATTTTCTTGTAATTTATCGTTTGTTGAAAAATCAAGTTCTATGCTAAGACATTGTGAATGTTTCAGAATTTCCAATGCTGTTTTTTTTTTTTTTTGAATCAGTGGTCATGAGTCATACTCTACACCAAGAAGTAAAAACAATAAATAATAATAAAACAGCCTCTTTTTATGACAAAAAACAAAATAAATAAATTAGATTATTGGATACGTTAAGCTTTGTGGATAAAACATCTTTTGGGAGAACCTGAATTTAGTTTCATTGCTATAAGGTTAGATAAATACTGGTTTTTGACATTGATGATGCCCTTGAACGTGGATCCTTGGGTGAACTTAAGTTTGATAGAAATAAGATAGTCTAAATCCTCCCTAACCCCACTTCACCCTAGTTCTCCACCCAAAAAAAAGAATGAAGAAAAGAAGATACAACCAAAGAGCATTGAAATATGGTTAAAAGAGCATTCAAATATTTTCCTATGACAAAACCAAACACGTTATGAAAAGTAACTTGAAGCTCTGAGCTGCATATTTCAAACTACTCTGTAACACTTCCTACCAAACCAATCGCACCATCTCCAAGAAAACTTAGCGTTAGGCCAGAAGCCGCATTCCTTCCTTGTTTTTTGCATCTTAAAATTGAGTCAAAATGATGCTGAAGAGGTGAATCTTGGTGGCAAACAATCCACATCTCTACACACAAAATAAAAATAAACATTTTTTCCTCCTAAAACCTAAATTGTGGTTTTTCTTAAGGTAGTATCCTTTTCACATCATGCTCCTTATCAACACCTTTTAAGTGGTTGTATACCGCCTTGAAAGCATGCATACAAACACTAGAAAATCCAACCATTGCCTCAAAAACATGCGGCAACCCCCTATGCAGGTTACTTAGTGTCTTTGATCTTGTCACACTCACTGACTTTTCATGCTTCGATTTCTCCTCTTTTGCCTTTGCTCTCAGAATATCCACCTTCACTCTCTACAACGCAACTGGATTCTTTGCCGATGTTCCAGAGGATTCGGGCATCGAATACACACCATACTTGCATTCCACCTGTGGATTGAACTTAAACCCAAAAAGGATTGCAACAGTCATGCGGATCATATAAGTTGCCAAGTTTACATACACACTCATGTTTTCTACAATGTCATATATAAGATAACAATCCACAAAATACATTCCATGTCCAAAGTATCCTATGGTGAGCCATTTATATAATACTATAAATTAATAAAAATGAAGAAATATCAATACAGTACTATATTCATTAAAACTCACAACTAGAAATTAGTATTACCAATAAATATGCATCTTTTGATCTTTGTTTTTTTCCAATTTATGTTTTTGTTTTTTGGTGAATATCTTTATCTTTTCCATGGTTTTGGTTACCCTCAACATACATGAAGTATATACCCAAATTTACTTCAAGTTTTTCTTGATTTTTTTTTTTTAATGAAAGGACGAAACTCAAGCCAAATGCAATAGTTTAAGGGCCTCGGGCTTTTGAAGACATCAGAGCTATGTGAAGAAAACTCAAGCAAAATACAATAATATCCATTACTTATTCTCCAACAACAAAATTATTATAATTTTCCATTCAATGTTGTAAACCAGGTTTTGAATTTAGTAGGAGGAAGAAATTAAACATTAAAAAAGAAAAGGAGCATCTAAAATGAAATTTCTTTAAAAATTGCAAAAACCCTAAATATTGGATTTCAAAATTTAGCAAAATACCTCTGGCAAACTGAGGAGTATTGCTGCCAACTAGTGTAGAGGTGCGGAGGAGTATCGCCTCGGCCGGTGTAGAGGAAGCTGAGGAGTATGGACGCCCGTGGTGTAGAGGAAGCCTGTTGCGGTGCCTTCACCGCCGATGGCTCTTGGCTTTGCCGCCGACTGGTGCAGAGGAATAGAAAAGCCGACTAGTGGCTAAAGGTACCCGAAGTAAGGCCGATTGGTGGCTGCGCTTGATGATCTCTCACCGCCGATTTCCTTTGGTTTGATGTTCTCTTCCCATGAAGCTTTGGTTAGCATTCGAACATGTGTAAAGCTCAAGCTTGCAAATTTTTGAAAATGAGCTCAAACTGAGATTGAGCTCATTTTGACCAAGGCTTGAATGTGTGAATGTGTTACAATTTTGACCAAAATTCTTCCTATTTTGACCAAAGCGTTATTTCACAGAGCCATGTTTTCGGGCTCCCTAAGAAACCCGATCAGGTACCTTAGCATTACCCTATTTATATATATATAAAGCAGAGTTGGTAATAGATTGTTCATCGTTTTTTTTTTTT